>CM033272.1:43818923-44016678 GCA_019343175.1 Oedothorax gibbosus | reverse complement strand
CGTAGCTTATCTTGTTTATTATAAAAAATTTAGGGAAAAGAAGATGTTACTCCTATTCATTAAAGTAAGTTTTTTCCTTTTTTTCCCCCGGGCCCCCTTTAATGACCAATCTAGAAAATTTAATTTCCCGGAAATTTAAAAGTACTATGTAAAACGTTTAATAAATGTCTTTTTACCCTTACTGTCCGTGATTTTTTTGGGATTTTGCGGTGGGAAATTCAATTAGGGGCCGATCACAAACGGCTACTCCACAAGTAGAATTTACCGTTAACCATAAGATAAGCCATTTGGGAGATAGAAAAATAGAAACCCCAAGACTTCCACAAAGTCTCAATTGTATAATAGTGTTTGTAAAAATAGAATTCATATTTAAAAAGTTTTTAGTTTGGGGCAGATCGGGGAAATTTCCAATGCTAACGGAGGGGGAGGGCCATGGGAGGAAAAATAAGAGGGGAAAAGGCCATTGTTGCTGCCATTTTAAAGGAAAAAAATTTACTACAAAAAAATTTCCCAAATTAAATTTTAAAAATTTACAAAAAAAAATCGAAAAAAATACTAATGCTTTTTGGATTCTTTTTAGGATTTTAAAACCTTTTCTAGTATTTTTTTTCCTTTAAAAAGGGCAGCAACACGGCCCTTTTTCCCCCCTTTATTTGACCTCCATCCCGGGCCCCTCGTTAGCTTTGGGAAAGGTCACGGGGACTGCCAAATCTAAAAACTTTAACTTTGATATCTATGGTTGAAACCGTGATTGACAGGTTTTGTGCCCCCCCAAAAACACAGTAAAAAAGGGACTTTTGGGGGGAGTTTACGGCGACCTACGGACTCCGGGGTTTGGGTTGACGCATTCTCCGATTTTTTAGGGTGTCGAAAAAATTATTTTTTTTGCGAGGGGTTTTGCTCCACGTTGTTCAGTTTAAGGGGGACCGAGTTGAAATTTTCGTTACGCAGTTTTTTTATTTTTGGAAAAAAAATACACAGGGGTTTATTTACCCTTTTACGGCCGTGGGTGTGTAAACTGCAGTAAAAAAAAAACCCCGAAAAAAATCCACCCTTGGTAGAGACATATATTTTCGGGCCCTTTGTGGTTTGGGTTTCCCCGTTTATAAGCCTTGGACCCGCTTTTTAAACTTTCGCAAGAAGGAGGGACACGACATCCCACACATACTAGACGGGTTTGGCTCCCATCTATCGCCACCTCCAAAAATTTTGGGGACATGCCCCTGAAGGGGGGGGGAAATAGTCTCCATGGGGCCCGTACCCGGGGTTTTAAAACTGCGCCAAAAGGGACCACAGGACTTTCGGCCCCAAACAGTTTTTAACGAGCCCCGGTATTTCCGAAATATACTCGGGGGGTCTTCATTTGGTCCCGGGGGACTCGATCGCGGGACCTTCCGATTCGGGGGAAGGCCCAAATAGGCCCCCAAAAACACCCCATCCATCTTTAAAATTTTACTCTTTTTGTAGGTTGGAGTTATTTTTGGTTTCCCCCAATGGGGGATCCAAGTCGTTAGATGGCCCGTCCGGGCCGGGGTTAAAAAAATCAGCCAAAGAGGTTCGCCTTTTCGGGGGGCCCCGGGGGTTAAAAAATCCCACTTACTCCAGCCCCCCCTTTTACTGGGGGGAAAAAAAGGGGGTTAAAACCAGTTTAAAAGGGCCAGTAAAAAAATCCTCATCAGGGATGGGCGAGTACACAGGGCCAGACGTGCTCGTTAAATTGTGGCCCCCAAAAAAGCCCCGGGGGGGCCCCGTTAGCGCAAGCGCACAAAAAAGTTCCTTTGGGGCCCCCCGGGCCCGGGGGGTGTCGACCTCGTCACTTGAGGGGGGTTTTTCTAAAATACGAGGCGTTTTTGGGTGTGTTAAAGCTAAAAAAAGGGGGGCTAAAATAGGCAGCCGGAAGCGACCCCCTTTTCCCCTTACTAGTTGGGAATACTGCATTTCCCCCGGCCCTCGGCGAATAGGTTTTTTTTTTCATTGGTCCCCCTCACGTTCATTTTTTCCTCATACATTTGGATAAAGAACAAGAGGGAAAAAAATTTAAAAAATTTTGTTTTTAATATTTAAAAAAAAAAATTTTTTTTTTTTTTTTTTAAAAAAAAAAGTTTCATTTTTTCCCCTTTTTCATACATATGGAGAATACAAAAAAAAACCCCATGTCCATTTTTTCCCCCATTTTAAAAGTTAGCTTTTTAAAATTACACACACTAACTACGTAGATTTTCAGTGGAATTTTTTAAAAATGTCGATAGATCCGTTAGGCAGCAGCCATTGAGGAGCTTAGTGGAAGAAATTTTAAAATTTACTTTTCCCCCCCAAAAAAAAATTAAAAATTTTTTAAATGAACTTTTTTTCCCTTTTTTTAAAAAAAATTTTCCCTTTTAAAAAAATAAAAAAATTTTTTATTTTCTGATTTTCCCAAATCCCCTTTTTTAAAAGGAAAACAAGTGCAAAAAAAAAAGCTCATTTTTCATTTTTTTCACTTAGCACGTTTTTCCACTAAGCTCTTCAATTGTGTTTAAAGGGGTTTAAAATTAAAAAACCCCTTTTTGCGGGGGCCCTTTTTAAAAAATTTGGGCCCCCTGTAGGCTACGTTTTATTTGCCCCCCCCCGTCCAATTTTTCCCCCCCTTTGGGGGGGGAAAAAGGGAAACTGGTTAGCTCCCCCAAAATTTTAAAGGGGGGATCTCTGTTTAAAATGATACACTTTAAATTTGAAATCTATTTCCTTTAAAACCCCAAAACCCCAAAAAAAATAGGCGATTTTTTTAAAAAAAAATTTTTGACATTTTCTTTCAACTTCGAAATGGGGGGAGGGGGGAAATTTTCCTCGCAGCTACCATGTTTGTACGAAATATTGGGGGTTTTATATTTCGGGGTTTTTTGGTTTTTTTCATTATATAAATTATTTTTTTTCTTTCTTAAAAAATATTCGTATGTTTTTAAAAAATTTTTATGGAAAAGTGCTTTAATTTTGGGGGGGGTTTAAAATTTTTTGCCCCAAAAAAAAATTTTTCCCCTCTAGGTACAGCCTACTTTTTCCCATTTTTTTAAAACCGGCCCTGGGTTTAAAAAATTTAAAACCCCTGTAGCACAAAAACGCTTTTTTTATGAACCTTTGGGGTTTTTTTTGTATTCTATTTGACTCCATAAATTTAGTATAAAGTACATCCATGTACCAATGGATGTTCATAAAAATAGTAAAAAAAAAAAAAACTCACGCCCCCAAAGTCGATTTTCCCCCCCTTTTTCAATTTTTTTTTGTTATATAAATGGTTTTAAA
This sequence comes from Oedothorax gibbosus, assembly GCA_019343175.1. Taxonomy (NCBI): domain Eukaryota; kingdom Metazoa; phylum Arthropoda; class Arachnida; order Araneae; family Linyphiidae; genus Oedothorax; species Oedothorax gibbosus. The sequence continues at coordinate 44,013,399 of CM033272.1, read as the reverse complement.
GGGGGGAAAAGGGGGGGGGGAAAAAAAAAAAAAATGTTTTAAAAAAACCCCCAAAAAAAATATTTTTTTTATAAAAAAATGGCAAAAATTTGGGGAAATTTTTTACTATTTTTGGGGGAAATCGATCATTTTTCTTAAAAAAATCCAAATTTGACTTACGAGGTAAAAAAAAAATGATTTTTAGAAAAAAGTTCCCCACCTTTTTTTAAAAGGGAAAAAAAAAAAATGCATTTTTTAAAAAAAAAATTTTAATTAATGGGGGGTTTTTTTTAGGAGGATTGGCAAAAACTCTGGGGTTTTTTTTTTTCCCCCGGGGGATTTTTTGGGGGCTTTCAACCCCCCGGGGTATGCCAGACCCCAAAAAAAAAAAATAAAAATACTAGCTGCTTTTTGGGGAAACTTTTAGGGGACTTTTAAAAAAACCCTAAAAAACTTTGTTAGTTTTTTTTTTGGTATTTTTTTGTAATTTTGAATTAAATGGTTTTTTTTTGTAGTTTTTCCCCAAAAAATGGGGGAAAACCCCTTTTTAAAGCCCCCAAAATAGACATGAAAAAAAAAAACCCAGAGTTTTTTCCAGATCCTCCTAAAAAACCCCCCCCTTTTTTTTCGAATTACTCGAACTTAAAATGCAATCTTGGAAAAATTTAAAAATTTTAACCTTTTCATTAACTTAAATTTTTGAAAAATATACTAAAAAAAACCCCGGGCCCCGCAACCCCCCATAGGGGGGAAAGGCCCCCCTTTCCCCAATTGGGGCTTTCGTGATCAAGAGGTTGGGGGAAAAGGCCCCATTTCCCCGGGGTTAGATGGTCCCCCTCACGCGGGACACCCCAGTGTTTATTCCCAAGGGGCATTTGGTCCCCCTTTTACGCCCAATTAAAAAGGGATGAAAGTTTGAATGAAACCCCCAACCGGGGGGTTTGGGGAACCCCCCGGACCTGTGGCGCGGCAATAAAAAGCAAAAACCACTGCGCCGGGGGGCCAAAAAATTTTTTCCAATTTTTATTATTTTTTAACAGAAAAAAAAACGTTAGCAAAAAATTTTTAATTAAAACAAAATTTTTTTTCAAGAATTTCAGCATTGGGGCCCCGGGAGAAGACTTCACAAAGGGGGTTTTTTCCAAGGTCTTGAGGGGAAAACAAAAGGCTGAATGAAAAAAATTTTTTCTCGACTTCGTTGGGGTGTCGATCCCCTTGTTTTTTTTTTAAAAAAATTTTTTTTAAGAAAAACCGTTTTCTACCCTTTCGACAAGAGATTTTTTTTTATTGGGGGCTTATTCCCCGCAAATTTTTTCTACCCACGTTAAAAGGGTAGAGGTGGAAAAATAATTTAAGGGGAATTTTTTAATTTTTTTTTTTTCTTTTTTTTTTAATAAGATATGAATTTTTACCCAGTAATTTTTTCTTTAAAATTAAAACCCAAACTTGGATTAGTAATTTTGCCCAAAAAAAAAAAAAAAAAAAAAGGTGTAGCAGTCCCCCCCTCGCTCAAAGCCGTCTCTTTAAAACCGTAAAGCCTTGTTTTTTTTTTTTTTAAGTTGGGGGCCCTTGGGGACCAATTTTTTTTGGGGTTTTTTTTTTTAGGCTTTTAAAAATTAAAATTTTAAAAGGGTTTTAAAAAAAAAATGCGTTGGGGGAAAAGATTGTCCCCCCCCCAAATCGACCAAAAATATTAAAACCATAAAAAACCCCTGTTATAAGAAAAAAAATTATTATTTTTTTTTTTTTTCCCACTCTTTAAAAAAGGGGTAAAAACCCCCTTTTTTTTCCCCTTAAAAAAATTCCAAAAAAAAAAATACGCAAAAAAATGCCCTCATAAATGTCACCCCAATTTCCCTAAAAAATAAAAAAAACCTTTTTTAAGGGGTCGGGGGGTTTTGGGAAATAATTTGGCGAGAAAATAGTTAAAAGCTACAAACACACCCCTTATACAGCTCTAACACAATGACCTTGAAAACCAACCCCAAGCTTATAAATATTTTTTTAAAAAAAATTTCCCCCCAAATTTGGCGTTTTTTAGTTAAAATTTGCGATTTTGGCAACTTTTTTGGCGAAAAAATAAAGACAAAACCTTGATAGGCAGCTTAGTGCGACGGCCTTTTTTAAACCCCCTTCATAGTTCAAAAATGCTTAACTTACTTTTTTTTTTAAAAAAATTTTTCATACACGCAGTCAACAGAAAAATAAAGGGGAAAAAACCCCTAAAAAAACCCAAAAAAAAATCCGGGAATCCAAGTGGGGGGAATTACGTCACTTTTAAACATTTCAATTTTTTTTTTCCCCAAAAAAGGGGAATTTTGTTTTTTGGGAAAGGAAAAAAAAGGGAAAAAAGAATTAAAAAAAAACCCCTTTTAATTTTTTTAAATTTTTTTTAAAAGGGTTTTTTTAAAATTTTTTTAGCAAGGGGCGGGGGAAATTAAAAAAAAAAAATGATGGGGGTTTAGAAAATGGTGTGTTTTTTCAGAAAAAACGTTCAAAAAAAAAAAAAAAGGAAGGTTTGATTGGGGGGAAAATTTTTTTATCCTATTTTTTTTTTCCCCAGATGAGAAATTTTTGGGGGGGGCCAAATTCCGTAACGATCTGTTGCGGGGGTTTTAACCGGGCAAACAAACAAACAAAAAAAACAAAACGGCTTGGGTTTTTGGGGATAAGATAAGGGGGTTTCCCTGCACGCGAATTGGGGAGGAAATCCGGGGTTTGGGGGCAAAAATCCCTGTTAAGGGAAAAAGGGGGGGGGGAAAAGGGGGCCCGGGACCAAGGGGGGATTGAAAAGGGTTTTTGGCCCTTGGGGGGTTTTGGGGGGAAAAAAACCAAAAAAAAACAGGGGAAAAAAAAGGGGAAAAGAGGGGAAAATTTTGGAAATTTAACGTGTTTAAAACCTTTTCCCCTAATTTTTAAAAAGAAGGAAGTTTTAAGAATTTTGGGAAGCCAGGCGTTTTTAAAAAAATCTAAAGTACTGAAATTTAAAAAGGATGTGACGTTAAACCATACTAAATTCCAAGGGGCCCCGGAATTTCTGGGTAGGGGAAGGGGGGGGGGTTTGGAAAATTTAGCCTTTTAAAAACCGGGTTTTTAGTCCGTGCAGGGGGGCCCGTTTTTTTTGGGGCCCTCCGTTTTCTCCGCGCGTTTTATAGCCCCGCCCCGGGGGCGTGGTTTTTGTGAAGGAAAAAATGAGTTTAACTATAGAAGCAACCTTTTTTAAAACCCTTTTGACAAAGATTTTGGGGTTTTACGAGGCTTATTTTGGGGGAAAAATTTCTATAGCTGTTAAAAACCCACGTTGCAGGGGGAGAGGGGAAAAATTTTAACAGTCAATTTTAAAATTTTTTCTCTCTTTTTGTTACATAAATATGAAGTTTCCCCCGAATTTTTTTTTTTAATTTCCCCCCCTTTTGGATATAGTAAGCGTCGCCGAAGCTGTAGCAGTCGCCCCCCTCCTCTTTTAGCCTCTCTTTTTCCCAAAGGGGTTTGTTTTTTTTCTTCTTAGATTAGACTTGACCAATATGTTTGGGTTTTCTTTTAGGCATTATCAATAATAGATTAAAATGGCTGAAAAAAATGCGTTCAGGACAAAGATTGTGTCAAATCGATCCAAATATGTGTTACCATAATATAAACCTGTTATAAGATCATAAACTTATTATTATTGTTCCCACTCGTTATAAAGTATAAAATCCCGTTTCTTTGCCTTAAAATTCCAAAATGAAAAATACGCTATAAAATGCCCTCATAAATGTCATCACAATTCCCTCATAAATATAAAACCTTTTAAGCTCGCGCGTTTTGGGAAATAATTTGGCGAGAAAATAGATATAGCTACAAACACACCCCTTATACAGCTCTAACACAATGACCTTCGAACAACCAACCAGCTTATAAATATTTTTATTAAAAAAATTACCCATTTGGCGAGTTTTAGTTAATAATTTGGCGAGATTGGCAACGTATTTGGCGAAAAAATAAAGACTATAAAACCTTGATATGCAGCTCTAGTGCGACGGCCTTTTTAAACCATCATAGTTCAGTAATAGCTTAACTATACATTTATTGCTTAAATATGCATACACGCAGTCAACAGAAAAATCAATGAAAAAATCATCAAATAAACCCACCAATAAAATCCGGGAATCACAGTGGCGGAATTACGTCACTTGAAACATTTCAATTATTTTTCAAATAATGAATTTAGTTTCTGAAGGTAATGGCAACAGAATAAAATAAACATTTTCAATTTTAATTATTTTTGTTAAAATTTTTATTTAATTTTTTCAGCAGATGGCATCAGGAAAGTAAAAAAAAATGATCGGATTTGAGCCAAAGTGGTGTAGTTTTTTTCAGAAAAAACGTTCGAAAACGATAGAAGGAAGGTTTGATTCGAAAAATTTCTTATCCTATATTGTTCCGTAGATTAGATGAATTTTTGTGCCAAATTTCGTAACGATCTGTTGCGTGGTTCTTTAGATCTCGTGTCTTTACAAACAAACAAACAAACGGAAGTTGCTTTTATGTATATAGATAAGGCGCGTTTCTCATGCACGCGAATGGGAGGAATATATCGGGATTTAGGAACAAAATCCCTCCGTTAGGGAAAATTGGGGGTTCGAAATCGTACCCGCATTCTTCCTAGTCATTGTACCGGCATTTATCCGTGATGCATTGCGGTTTTGAGAATAAAAAAAAACAAACATGGTAGACAGGTGGAGAGAGGAGGAAATTCGGAAATTTAACGTGTTTAACCTCCCTCTAATTTTTAATAGAAGGATAGTTTTAAGAATTTGCCGCGAAGCAATGGCGCTTAAAAAATTAACAAACTCTACAACGTGACTGAAAGTAAACGTGACGTTAAACCATACGTCACTTCCGAAGTCCCGGTTATTCTGGGTGCTCATGGATTGAACGGGTGCTTTTTTTTGGTTTCAGGAATTCAGCCGGCTTAATTCCGGTTCCGTGCATGTGAACGCGCCTAAGGGAAAACAATGAAATTGAAACTGTCTTTTCCGAAGTAGTTCGTTCTGGACGATCAGTTTTGCTAAAAAAAATTTAACGAATAATATAAAAAGAAAGATTCTCATTAGGAATATGTGTTAACCAATCGCAGTAACCCACGAAGAACCAGGGTTGGTATGGTTTTTACCGCCCCCGTTAAATACCATGGTAAAAACCGGTATTTACCGTCCTGGAAAAATTATGTTTTTCCCACCTGGAAAAAACCTAATTATTAAAACAATTACTAAATTTTATTTAATGGGGATTAATTAGAATAATTTTAATTTTGTATTTTAATAAATATTTATCATGGACTTAATATTTTTTACAAAATTGACAAATCTTCCTTGATTTTTTACATCTATGAATATAATAATCATGTACTTTTGTTTATTATTTAAGTGTTCCCACCTGCGTAAACATAAATAATTATTAAAATATTGTCTGTGGTAAAAATTCATTAAAATATTGTATGGATAAATAATTATTGAGTTATGTCTAATAAAGCTAGAAATAAAATAACTTTACTAGGCTTTGGCCAACTATGTAGGTGACTTTTTTTGTGGGAATGAGGGGTATTAAAAATAGTGAGCTTAACAAGGGAGCCACCACCCAGACAGTGGCACAATTGCAATCACAGCCAGAATACAAAAATTAGGATGTAACAAAAAAAACTTGATATTTAATTTTGAAAGCTTTTTAATTAAAATGAATTTTCCAGGTAAGGTACATCCCAGAAAAAAAAGGTATTTCACAGTTTTTCTCAGAAAGAAATGGGTATTTCCCAGTTTTTCCCGGTATTTACCAATTTTTCCCGATATTTACCAGTTTTTTCCGCTGGGATGGGAAATATTAGTTTTGGACGGGAAAAACCCAACCCTGCGTAGAACCGTGTATTGGAATACGAAATTGAAACTGCTAAAATGTTTAAAACATTACAACTTTAAACAACTTCAAAGCTAAGGTTAGATTAGTTTGAATTATCGTCGCACTAGAGCTACACGAGGGCTATTGGCGGGCGTCGTATTTTAGAACCACAGTCCAAGTGACGAGCAGGCACCCAACGCAACCGTTAAGGGCGACATCGTACGCAGCGTTGGGACTTTGTAGAATATTTAACGTGCACTCCCGCCCACGGGTATTATTCGTCGGATATTTTTGGCTGCACGGGTCGTTTATAGGTCGGCAGTTATTTTGCGATGCCCGGAACCCGAACCAGGGACCTTTAGCATGCTAGGCGAATGCCTAACCGACTGGGCTCCCCAACCCCTTCGAAAGCTAAGGACCTGTTTCATTTCCTGAAATCAGTTTAAAAACAAACAGTTTATCCCCTTCTTATCACTTCGAACGATAAGTTTCACAGCTTTGCCCGCGTTATGATGTATCTGTCAACAGAAGAAATTGAAAGTACCGATTGCCGTTTGTTCCTATTGTACTCGGAACGTTTTATATTTCCTCATGATAAAAAAAAAAGGTGTTCTTATTTCGAATGGCGAAATTTTTCCATTCTTTGACGTAGCGGGGACCCCAAGTAGAACAATGACATTTTAAAAGACGATAAAACGTTTGAATAAAACCCAATTGAATACAAATGATAGTTTCTTCTTTAGTTATATCATATCAGTGTTGCCATTATATTAGACATATTCTTCGACAATTGATAGAATATTTCTTTAAAGGAATTTACTTATTTCCAGAAAATTTAAGCAATAATGAATCACAAATATTTCAAGTGGAGTTGTCATGCAATTATTATTATCTTTGCACAGTAGCATGCAATATTAAACACAATTGACGGATATCAGTCATCGTGTTTAAAGTGAATTTTACTTACCATTTTTCTTTAAGGAGTGCACTGAGTAGTGCACAAAACTGCGATAAGGTTTGCGGAATAAGGTTTGTTAAATTTGAAATCTAAAAATGAATAAATAAAAACATCTCTCAATTTCGTCGAACGCAGAAAATATACGAACAATCTGTATTTTTAAAGTTGTTTTTTAACGCACATAAATAAAAATCACAAAACAATTATTGTATTGTACAATAACTTATTCATTTTTAAGAATGAAAATTCGTTTTTAACTTTAATATTAAAATTAAAACATGTGTTTTAAAAGTAAGCAAACATTATCAAACAATAACACACAGTTAAGATTCTTTTAAAATTAAGATTTTCATAAAAATTATTCTTAATGCGAATTTTTCGGGGATTATGTTCCGAAGAGCTTCTGTAACATAAACCACATTTTTAACGACATGAAAAAAGTAGACTAGAAAACCAACATCGTCAAAATCATAAATGGGGTGTTGACCGGAAATGGGCGCGCTGGACGGCGGGTCTCCAAAGCAAAGTGCTTCATTTCACAAAGTTCAGTGCAAAGTTCACATTTCTCCGGCAGTATTAAATATTTTTACAAACTGATTTTTTATGTGATAAATGTAGCTGGCTTACAGGTCCCGACAATCCCACTTTTTGAAATTGGTACGAATATTTGTTTTAATATTCATTAAATAATTTTACACAAAATATTAGAAGCAATTTCAAAAAGTGGAACTATAGAGACCTGTACATTATATACATTAATCATTTAAAAAAAAAACCGTTTGTAAAAATATTCCATACAGCCGGATAAATGTGGCAAAGAAAATAATTTTGTTCGCCATTGGATTAACACTTAGGCACTTTAGTTTGCAGACCCGCGGTCCAGCGCGCCCATTCCCCTTAAGGACGAATGAGCTTGATCGACCTCGGGTGAGTCCAAGTCAGTCCAGTCCAGTGTTAATCCAATGGGGGAAAAAAATAATTTTCTAAGCCACATTTCTCCGGCTGTATTGAGTATTTTTACAAACGTTTTCTTTTTAATGATTAATTTACAGGTCTCTATAATCCCATTTTTATAATCGCTCAGAATATTTTGTGTAAAATTTTTTATTGAGCATTTAAAAATATATATTCGAACCCATTTCAAAAAGTGCGATTGTCGGGACCTGTAAGTCAGCTACATTTATCACATAAAAAAAGTATTTGTAAAAATATGCTATACAGCCGGAGAAATGTGGCAAAGAATTTTTTTTTTTCCTCCCTAGGAGTGACACTGAGGCACTTTGGTTTGGAGACCGACTCATGTGGTCCGGCTCATTCCCTCTTTAGTTATTTATGCAACTAGTGTGAAAAGTAAGGCTTTTCTAAAAACGAGTTGAATAAATTATTTCACGAGCGAGTGAAATAAATTCACGAGTTTAAAAAAGGCTATTATCAACGAGTTGTCATAGACTATTTTTTATAAAAATATCTATGAAACTATATGATAATAACGTGCGAAAAAGTATTTATTAAATTGGCATTTATTAATTGGCTTATTAATTATTTAATTATCACGTTCAAATGATTTGAAAGTGATTATGTATATTAATGATTATTTTAAAATCACGTGCAAAAAGTATTTCTTAGATTGGCATTGGAAATAAGACGTCAAATAAAGAATTTTACACCAATCAGATGCTCTTATTTACTTTGTCGCTCTAGTGCGTAAAAGTAACTTTGAAACACGATTTCGTTAAAAGCATCACTTTTGCCACGATTATTGATTTGAAAAAGTTAGTTTTTTTGCACGATATTCTAAAAAATAAATTATTTTATTTAAAATTTCTTTTGTTTGTATACATTAAAATATATATTGTAGATTTTCTTTAAAATTTTAATATGACTTTACAAAAAATAATTATCTATGCCGGGTATAATCGCTATATAATTTTAATTAAAATTGCTTCTTATTCGAACTCATTAGAAACTTCTAAGAAAACAGAACATAATTTTAACGAATTGGAAATTGCCTCGCATGGCTGAATTCTCGGAAGGTCGCGCAGTTTCGATTAAGCAGTATATGAACTTGGAGGTCAGATCAAGATGGAGAAGCTTGGCGAGAAAAAAGTGAAGTGATCTGAATGTCGCCAAGTGGAAGCTTTACGCCTCGAGTCACTAGATTTCTACGGTAGAAGAGTCGTGACCATCAAGGCCGGATTTAAAGATTTGCCGCCTGTAGGCTACGATTTGCCACCCGATGTCACAATATTCTCCCCCTTCGGGAAAGGTAGCAGGTTAGCTGCAAAATAGGGTGGTATGTGCTGTTTCAAATAGATACACATATTAGAATCATCTATGTACCTTTACACACTCAATCGAAAGCGAAATAGGCGAATTTTTTTAAAAATGTTCTACTTTTTCTTTCAACTTCGAAATCCGGGAGGAGGGGGTGCACTTGCCCTCTCAGCGACCATGTTTGCTACGAAATATTAGAACTATATATACGTTTACAGTTTACGCATTCATGTAAATTATTTGTTTTCTTTCTTAAAAATATTCCTATCTTTACAATAATTTTTTTATGCCGAATGCCGCTTTAGTTGGTCGTAAAATTTTCCGCACCAAAAAAATTCGCCGCTCTAGGCTACAGCCTACTTAGCCTATTTAGATATCCGGCCCTGGTGACCATGCCGCGTTTGTGGGGCTGTTTGAGTCCATGTTAAGTTGTACGCCTTCCAAATCCATAGAGCTTTAGCCCAAGTAACGCGTTTTAATTTAGAACTCTGGTCAAGTGACGAGGTCGACACCTGAGCGGGTACCCAAAGCAAACCAGTGGCGCAATCGTGTGCTTGTTCGGCACTTTCGACTCCACAGATTTTACGAGCACGTATGTCACAGTGTACTTAAGTCAAATTCAGACAAACCTACAACACAAATATCCATGTCTATTAGCCGGGGATTCGAGCCCGGGACCTTACTGCCCGGCCAATTCCCTGACAATTCAGCCGCCCAGTCGGTGTGGCTCCACATGACGACCTCGTCCTTTGACCACATTTCAAAATTACGAAGAGTAATTGTCTGTATAAGAGCTCCTTGGAGGCTAGAAATAGGCAGTCGGAAAACGTATAAGCTAACCTTCCCAACCTTTTCTGGACGATCACCTCGTATTTTAGGTTGATCAACATCCATCGCCCCCTTTTAATTTTCATGTTATGTCTAATCATAATTTGAGTTAAAGTGTAACTATAAAACAGTTTTGTAACGCTTACTAACCATTTATAAAAGCAACCAAAGAAGCTTTATCCGGTCACTTTTAAATAAAATAGAAAAAACATAACACATATTTTTAAAGAACAAAAGTGAAATAATTAACAAGATATTGTTACTGCTGGTTTCTAGAAAATTTCAGAGTTAAATGTAAAAATTGGCTGGTTTGGTTCTGGTTGGAGAGTGGTTTTACTGTACAAAGGTACAACATTATTTTAACCCCCCCCCCCCTTTGAATACTCATCACCCCCTGGTCGCCCCTCAAGTATTTTTTAGCCCCTTGATAACACAAATGGCACTTTGGGGCGATCGCCCCCAGGTTGAGAAACCTAACAGGAATATCGCCAAATATGTAGCCGAGCATTTATTATGTGCGATCATTGCTTCACTTGGGAAACTGGTTTCCCGTTAGCGCCTTCACCAGGCAGAACCCGATCTTTCTCTCTCCTTTTTGTTTTTGTTTATCCTTAATAGAAATCGAATATCTAATTATTTCGTGATCAGTTGCATCACTTTCTGCTAAGTCATAGGTCGAACAATGAGACTAAAAGAGTAGTTGAAATCTATTTGAAGAAGTTGAAATCTATCAAATGATAATGTTTTTTTTTTCTTTACAAAATGCGAAATGAATGAATGAAAATTATGCAGTAGACCGTGACATTTGGACCTGTATTTGGAAATTAGACACCCAGAATTGTTTTGGGTTGTTCTTTTGTAACTATATATTATACATAAGGCAGGGTTGTTAAAAACCCGGGTTTTTTCATAAAGAACCCAACCCACTTAGGTTTTTGGGGGTTTTCAGGGTTTTTTCCAGGGTTTTATGGGGTTTTTCAGTATTTTGAATGCGTTTCTCAGGAGTTTGTGATTTATTTAGGGAAATTTTAATTATTTATCTATACATTACAATTTTTAAAACTAACAGAACATCTTGAGAGAGATAATCAGGAATAATGAAATTTAAATTAGAACAATTTAAAAATAATTGCATATAGTTGTTAGATAAATGTATACTTAAATTTATAATGTATTGTCTAGAACCAAGTATTGTTTGTTTGTGTATGTGTAAAATGATATAATCCGGAATATTGTAACGATAGAAATTTAAATTAGAATTTAAAAAAATTTATTTGTTATATTTAATTGTTAAATAATTAGTATAAATTTAAATTTGTAAATGCATTTTAAATATTGAAGGTACAAAAATGTAAAAATATATTAAGAATACTAAAAATATTAATTAAAAATGATATGAAATGTATACTTTTTGGATGTATAAAAACTTTTTACTTTTTTTTAATTTTCAGTGAAGGCAATTTTAAGTTCAATTGCCCACTTGGGTTTTTTCAAGTGTTTTTTTTTTAAAACCCACCCGGGGTTTTTTCGGGTCGGGTAAAATCATAACAACCCTGACATAAGGTGGGCTCACTTACCCAATAGAAACCACTGCCGCACAAAGCAGTAGTATTTGGAAACTGAAAATTTCTTCTTAAAGCTTCATCCAAGTATGCCCAATGATCTCCAAGATCGAGTGGGTCTAAAACGATTTTCGACACTATCCTCTAATAAACAGAACTATTGTGCGGCCACAAATCCAACGAAAAAAGTGGCTGATTCATGTTAAATCGTCCAAATTCTTGACGTCGCGTCACGTCGATTGTAACTTAACGCTCAAATGCGACATCGCTTTAACACACAGTAAGAAAATTAAGATGTATTGATATCAAATATATTTGGTAATGTAATCGTATCCGGATGTCTATTTCTAGCCTCCTTCATTACCTTCAACACAGTCAATTACGCCTCATAATTTAGAACCTCGGCCAAGTGAAGAGCTGAACCTGAGCTGAACCCCAAGCTACACCTGATGAGCTGAAACCATAGATATCATAGTTAAAGTATTAGATTGGCAGATAACGTGACCTCCAATGCTAACGACGGGTCACGCATGGAGGCCAAATAAGAGGGCAAAATGGCCAGTGGTGCTGCCACTTTAAGGAGAAAAATACTACGAAAAAATACCATTTAATTCTAAACTTACAAAAAAATATACTAGCTGCATTTTGGAATCTTTTTAGTGACTTTAAATCCTTTTCTAGTATTTTTTTTTTGTAATTTTAGAATGAAATGGTTTTTTTTCGTAGTATTTTTCTCCTTAAAGTGGCAGCAACACTGGCCATTTTGCCCTCTTATTTGGCCTCGAAGCGCGTCCCGTCGTTAGCATTGGAGGTAACGTGATCTACCAATCTAATACTTTAACTATGATATCTATGATTGACATCAAATATATTTGGTAATGTAATCGTTTCCGGATGTCTATTTCTAGCCTCCTTCATTACCTTCAACACAGTCAATTACGCCTCATAATTTAGAACCGCGGCCACAAGTGACGATATCTACACCTGATGAGCTGACATCCAACTGGACTTCGAGAGACATCGTGCGCTTCGGGACTTTGGACTCGACAGATTTTACGAGCACGTCTGTTCCAATGTACTTTTGGAACCCCATAATAGGGTACTTGACTAAAAAAAATTTATTGGCTTAAAATATTCTTATGCCAAAAATATTAGACCCGTATTTTTTCTTTTTTTCAAAAGGGGGGAAAATGAATTTTACAATTAGGACGAAAAATCACTCCCGAAAACCCTTTGTGGCTGTCACGTGGTATATAATAATCATGTACTTTTGTTTATTATTTAAGTGTTCCCACCTGCGTAAACATAAACAATTATTAAAATATTGTCTGTGGTAAAAATTCATTAAAATATTGTATGGGATAAATAATTATTGAATTATGTCTACTAAAGCTAGAAATAAAATACTTTACTAGGCTTTGGCCAACTATAGTAGGTGACTTTTTTTGTGGGAATGAGGGGTATTAAAAATAGTGAGCTTAACAAGGGAGCCACCACCCAGACAGTGGCACAATTGCAATCACAGCCAGAATACAAAAATTAGGATGTAAACAAAAAAAACTTGATATTTAATTTTGAAAGCTTTTTAATTAAAATGAATTTTCCAGATAAGGTACATCCCAGAAAAAAAGGTATTTCACAGTTTTTCTCAGAAAGAAAGAGGTATTTCCCAGTTTTCCCCGATATTTACCGATTTTTCCCGGTATCTACCAGTTTTTCACGCTGGGATGGGAAATATTAGTTTTGGACGGGAAAAACCCAACCCTGCGTAGAACGCGTGTATTGGAATACGAAATTGAAACTGCTAAATGTTTAAAACATTACAACTTTAAACAACTTCAAAAGCTAAGGTTAGATTAGTTTGAATTATCGTCGCACTAGAGCTACACGAGGGCTATTGGCGACGGGCGTCGTATTTTAGAACCACAGTCAAGTGACGAGCAGGCACCCAACGCAACCGTTAAGGGCGACATCGTACGCAGCGTTGGGACTTTGTAGAATATTTAACGTGCACTCCCGCCGGGTATTATTCGTCGGATATTTTTGGCTGCACGGGTCGTTTATAGGTCGGCAGTTATTTTGGCGATGCCCGGACCCGAACCAGGGACCTTTAGCATGCTAGGCGAATGCCTAACCGACTGGGCTCCCCAGCCCTTTCAAAATCTAAGGACTTTTTCCATTTCCTGAAATCAGTTTTAAAATAATAGCTTATCCCCTTCTTATCACTTCGAACGATAAGTTTCACAGCTTTGCCCGCGTTATGATGTACAGAAGAAATTGAAAGAACCGATTGCCCGTTTATTCCTATTGTACTCGGAACGTTTTATATTTCCCTCATTGATAAAAAAAAAAGGTATTCTTATTTCGAATGGCGAAATTTTTCCATTCTTTGGCGTAGCGGGGACCCCCAAGTAGAACAATGACATTTTAAAAGACGATAAAACGTTTGAATAAAACCCAATTGAATAAAATTGAGAGTTTCTTCTTTAGTTATATCATATCAGTGTTGCCATTATATTAGACATATTCTTCGACAATTGATAAAATATTTCTTTAAAGGAATTTACTTATTTCCAGAAAAATTAAGCAATAATGAATCACAAATATTTCAAGTGGAGTTGTCATGCAATTATTATTATCTTTGCACAGTAGCATGCAATATTAAACACAATTGACGGATATCAGTCATCGCGTTTAAAGTGAATTTTACTTACCATTTTTCTTTAAGGAGTGCACTGAGTAGTGCACAAAACTGCGATAAGGTTTGCGGAATAAGGTTTGTTAAATTTGAAATCTAAAAAAATAATAAATAAAAACATCTCTCAATTTCGTCGAACGCAGAAAATATACGAACAATCTGTATTTTTAAAGCTGTTTTTTAACGCACATAAATAAAAATACACATAAACAATTATTGTATTGTACAATAACTTATTCATTTTTAAGAATGAAAATTTGTTTTTTAACTTTAATATTAAAATTAAAACATGTGTTTTAAAAGTAAGCAAACATTATCAAACAATAACACACAGTTAAGATCTTTTTAAAATTAAGATTTTCATAAAAATTATTTTTAATGCGAATTTTTCGGAGATTATGTTTCCGAAGAGCTTCTGTAACATAAACCACATTTTTAACGACATGAAAAAAGTAGACTAGAAAACCAACATCGTCAAAATCACAAATGGGTTGTTGACCGGAAATGGGCGCGCTGGACGGCGGGTCTCCAAAGCAAAGTGCTTCATTTCACAAAGTTCAGTGCAAAGTTCACATTTCTCCGGCTGTATTAAATATTTTTACAAACGGATTTTTTTATGTGATAAATGTAGCTGGCTTACAGGTCCCGACAATCCCACTTTTTGAAATTGGTACGAATATTTGTTTTAATATTCAATAAATAATTTTACACAAAATATTAGAAGCAATTTCAAAAAGTGGAACTATAGAGACCTGTACATTACAAACATTCATCATTTAAAAAAAAAACCGTTTGTAAAAATATTCAATACAGCCGGATAAATGTGGCAAAGAAAATAATTTTGTTCGCCATTGGATTAACACTTAGGCACTTTAGTTTGGAGACCCGCGGTCCAGCGCGCCCATTCCCCCTTAAGGACGAATGAGCTTGATCGACCTCGGGTGAGTCCAAGTCAGTCCAGTTCAGTGTTAATACAATGGGGAAAAAAATAATTTTCTAAGCCACATTTCTCCGGCTGTATTGAGTATTTTTACAAACGTTTTCTTTTTAATGATTAATTTACAAGTCTCTATAATCCCACTTTTTATAATCGCTTAGAATATTTTGTGTAAAATTTTTTATTGAACATTTAAAAATATATATTCGAACCCATTTCAAAAAGTGCGATTGTCGGGACCTGTAAGTCAGCTACATTTATCACATAAAAAAAGTATTTGTAAAAATATGCTATACAGCCGGAGAAATGTGGCAAAGAATTTTTTTTTTTCCTCCCTAGGAGTGACACTGAGGCACTTTGGTTTGGAGACCGACTCATGTGGTCCGGCTCATTCCCTCTTTAGTTATTTATGCAACTAGTGTGAAAAAGTAAGGCTTTTCTAAAAACGAGTTGAATAAATTATTTCACGAGCGAGTGAAATAAATTCACGAGTTTAAAAAAGGCTATTTTCAACGAGTTGTCATACACTATTTTTTATTATAACGTGCAAAAAAAAGTATTTATTAAATTGGCATTTATTGATTGGTTTATTAATTATTTAATTATCACGTTCAAACGATTTGAAGGTGATTATGTATATTAATGATTATTTTAAAATCACGTGCAAAAAGTATTTCTTAGATTGGCATTGTAAATAAGACGCCAAATAAAGAATTTTACACCAATCAGATGCTCTTATTTACTTTGTCGCTGTAGTGCGTAAAAGTAACTTTGAAACACGATTTCGTTAAAAGCATCACTTTTGCCACGATTATTGATTTGAAAAAGTTAGTTTTTTTGCACGATATTCTAAAAAATAAATATTTTATTTAAAATTTTTTTGTTTGTATACATTAAAATATATATTGTAGATTTTCTTTAAAATTTTAAAATGACTTTACAAAAAATAACTATCTATGCCGGGTATAATCGCTATATAATTTTAATTAAAATTGCTTCTTATTCGAACTCATTAGAAACTCTAAGAAAAACAGAACATAATTTTAACGAATTGGAAATTGCCTCGCATGGCTGAATTCTCGGAAGGTCGCGCAGTTTCGATTAAGCAGTATATGAACTTGGAGGTCAGAGCAAGATGGAGAGGCTTGGCGAGAAAAAAGTGAAGTGATCTGAATGTCGCCAAGTGGAAGCTTTACGCCTGGAGTCACTAGATTTCTACGGTAGAAGAGTCGTGACCATCAAGGCCGGATTTAAAGATTTGCCGCCTGTAGGCTACGATTTGCCACCGATGTCACAATATCCCCCCCCTTCGGGGAAAGGTAGCAGGTTAGCTGCAAAATAGGGTGGTATGTGCTGTTTCAAATAGATACACATATTAGAATCATCTATGTACCTTTACACACTCAATCGAAAGCGAAATAGGCGAATTTTTTTTTAAATGTTCACTATTTTTCTTTCAACTTCGAAATCCGGGAGGAGGGGTGCACTTGCCCTCCAGCGACCATGTTTGCTACGAAATATTAGAACTATATATACGTTTACAGTTTACGCATTCATGTAAATTATTTGTTTTCTTTCTTAAAAATATTAATATCTTTACAATAATTTTTTTATGCCGAATGCCGCTTTAGTTGGTGGTAAAATTTTCCGCACCAAAAAATTCGCCGCTCTAGGCTACAGCCTACTTAGCCTATTTAGATATCCGGCCCTGGTGACCATGCCGCGTTTGTGGGGCTGTTTGAGTCCATGTTAAGTTGTACGTCTTCCAAATCCATAGAGCTTTAGCCCAAGTAACGCGTTTTAATTTAGAACTCTGGTCAAGTGACGAGGTCGACACCTGAGCGGGTACCCAAAGCAAACCAGTGGCGCAATCGTGTGCTTGTTCGGGACTTTCGACTCCACAGATTTTACGAGCACGTATGTCACAGTGTACTTAAGTCAAATTCAGACAAACCTACAACACAAATATCCATGTCTATTAGCCGGGATTCGAGCCCGGGACCTTACTGCCCGGCCAATTCCCTGACCATTCAGCCGCCCAGTCGGTGTGGCTCCACATGACGACCTCGTCCTTTGACCACAGTTCAAAATTACGAAGAGTAATTGTCTGTGTAAGAGCTCCTTGGAGGCTAGAAATAGGCAGCCGGAAAACGTATAAGCTAACCCAGTGGTTCCCAACCTTTTCTGGACGATCACCTCGTATTTTAGGTTGATGAACATCCATCGCCCCCTTTTAATTTTCATGTTATGTCTAATCATAATTTGAGTTAAAGTGTAACTATAAAACAGTTTTATAACACTTACTAACCGTTTATAAAAGCAACCAAAGAAGATTTTATCCGGTCACTTTTAAATAAAATAGAAAAAACATAAAACACATATTTTTAAAGAACAAAAGTGAAATAATTAACTAAGATATTGTTACTGCTGGTTTCTAGAACATTTCAGAGTTAAATGTAAAAATTGGCTGGTTTGGTTATGGTTGGAGAATGGTTTTACTGTACAAAGGTACAACATATTTTAATTCCCCCCCTTTGAATACTCATCGCCCCCTGGTCGCCCCTCAAGTATTTTTTGCCCCTTGATAACACAAATGGCCGGGGCGATCGCCCCCAGGTTGAGAACCTAACCTAACAGGAATATCGCCAAATATGTAGCCGAGCATTTATTATGTGCGATCATTGCTTCACTTGGGAAACTGGTTTCCCAGGTGAAGGTGATTATGTATATTAATGATTATTTTAAAATCACGTGCAAAAAGTATTTCTTAGATTGGCATTGGAAATAAGACGCCAAATAAAGAATTTTACACCAATCAGATGCTCTTATTTACTTTGTCGCTCTAGTGCGTAAAAGTAACTTTTAAACACGATTTCGTTAAAAGCATCACTTTTGCCACGATTTTGATTTGAAAAAGTTAGTTTTTTTGCACAATATTCTAAAAAATGAATGATTTTATTTAAAATTTCTTTTGTTTGTATACATTAAAATATATATTGTAGATTTTCTTTAAAATTTTAATATGACTTTACAAAAAATAATTATCTATGCCGGGTATAATCGCTATATAATTTTAATTAAATTGCTTCTTATTCGAACTCATTAGAAACTTCTAAGAAAACAGAACATAATTTTAACGAATTGGAAATTGCCTCGCATGGCTGAATTCTCGGAAGGTCGCGCAGTTTCGATTAAGCAGTATATGAACTTGGAGGTCAGATCAAGATGGAGAAGCTTGGCGAGAAAAAAGTGAAGTGATCTGAATATCGCCAAGTGGAAGCTTTACGCCTGGAGTCACTAGATTTCTACGGTAGAAGAGTCGTGAATATCAAGGCCAGATTTAAAGATTTGCCGCCTGTAGGCTACGATTTGCCACCGATGTCACAATATTCTCCCCCTTCGGGGAAGGTAGCAGGTTAGCTGCAAAATAGGGTGGTATGTGCTGTTTCAAATAGATACACATATTAGAATCATCTATGTACCTTTACACACTCAATCGAAAGCGAAATAGGCGATTTTTTTTTTAAATGTTCAATTTTTCTTTCAACTTCGAAAACCGGGAGGAGGGGGTGCACTTGCCCTCCCAGCGACCATGTTTGCTACGAAATATTAGAACTATATATACGTTTACAGTTTACGCATTCATGTAAATTATTTGTTTTCTTTCTTAAAAATATTCCTATCTTTACAATAATTTTTTTATGCCGAATGTCGCTTTAGTTGGTCGTAAAATTTTCCGCACCAAAAAATTCGCCGCTCTAGGCTACAGCCTACTTAGCCTATTTAGATATCCGGCCCTGGTGACCATGCCGCGTTTGTGGGGCTGTTTGAGTCCATGTTAAGTTGTACGCCTTCCAAATCCATAGAGCTTTAGCCCAAGTAACGCGTTTTAATTTAGAACTCTGGTCAAGTGACGAGGTCGACACCTGAGCGGGTACCCAAAGCAAACCAGTGGCGCAATCGTGTGCTTGTTCGGGACTTTCGACTCCACAGATTTTACGAGCACGTATGTCACAGTGTACTTAAGTCAAATTCAGACAAACCTACAACACAAATATCCATGTCTATTAGCCGGGATTCGAGCCCGGGACCTTACTGCCCAGCCAATTCCCTGACCATTCAGCCGCCCAGTCGGTGTGGCTCCGCATGACGACCTCGTCCTTTGACCACAGTTCAAAATTACGAAGAGTAATGTCTGTGTAAGAGCTCCTTGGAGGCTAGAAATAGGCAGCCGGAAAACGTATAAGCTAACCCAGTGGTTCCCAACCTTTTCTGGACGATCACCTCGTATTTTAGGTTGATCAACATCCATCGCCCCCTTTTAATTTTCATGTTATGTCTAATCATAATTTGAGTTAAAGTGTAACTATAAAACAGTTTTATAACACTTACTAACCGTTTATAAAAGCAACCAAAGAAGATTTTATCCGGTCACTTTTAAATAAAATAGAAAAAACATAAAACACATATTTTTAAAGAACAAAAGTGAAATAATTAACTAAGATATTGTTACTGCTGGTTTCTAGAACATTTCAGAGTTAAATGTAAAAATTGGCTGGTTTGGTTATGGTTGGAGAATGGTTTTACTGTACAAAGGTACAACATTATTTTAATTCCCCCCCTTTGAATACTCATCGCCCCCTGGTCGCCCCTCAAGTATTTTTTGCCCCCTTGATAACACAAATGGCCGGGGCGATCGCCCCCAGGTTGAGAACCTAACCTAACAGGAATATCGCCAAATATGTAGCCGAGCATTTATTATGAGCGATCATTGCTTCACTTGGGAAACTGGTTTCCCAGGTGAAGGTGATTATGTATATTAATGATTATTTTAAAATCACGTGCAAAAAGTATTTCTTAGATTGGCATTGGAAATAAGACGCCAAATAAAGAATTTTACACCAATCAGATGCTCTTATTTACTTTGTCGCTCTAGTGCGTAAAAGTAACTTTTAAACACGATTTCGTTAAAAGCATCACTTTTGCCACGATTATTGATTTGAAAAAGTTAGTTTTTTTGCACAATATTCTAAAAAATGAATTATTTTATTTAAAATTTATTTTGTTTGTATACATTAAAATATATATTGTAGATTTTCTTTAAAATTTTAATATGACTTTACAAAAAATAATTATCTATGCCGGGTATAATCGCTATATAATTTTAATTAAAATTGCTTCTTATTCGAACTCATTAGAAACTTCTAAGAAAACAGAACATAATTTTAACGAATTGGAAATTGCCTCGCATGGCTGAATTCTCGGAAGGTCGCGCAGTTTCGATTAAGCAGTATATGAACTTGGAGGTCAGATCAAGATGGAGAAGCTTGGCGAGAAAAAAGTGAAGTGATCTGAATATCGCCAAGTGGAAGCTTTACGCCTGGAGTCACTAGATTTCTACGGTAGAAGAGTCGTGAATATCAAGGCCAGATTTAAAGATTTGCCGCCTGTAGGCTACGATTTGCCACCGATGTCACAATATTCTCCCCCTTCGGGGAAGGTAGCAGGTTAGCTGCAAAATAGGGTGGTATGTGCTGTTTCAAATAGATACACATATTAGAATCATCTATGTACCTTTACACACTCAATCGAAAGCGAAATAGGCGATTTTTTTTTAAATGTTCAATTTTTCTTTCAACTTCGAAAACCGGGAGGAGGGGGTGCACTTGCCCTCCCAGCGACCATGTTTGCTACGAAATATTAGAACTATATATACGTTTACAGTTTACGCATTCATGTAAATTATTTGTTTTCTTTCTTAAAAATATTTCCTATCTTTACAATAATTTTTTTATGCCGAATGTCGCTTTAGTTGGTCGTAAAATTTTCCGCACCAAAAAATTCGCCGCTCTAGGCTACAGCCTACTTAGCCTATTTAGATATCCGGCCCTGGTGACCATGCCGCGTTTGTGGGGCTGTTTGAGTCCATGTTAAGTTGTACGCCTTCCAAATCCATAGAGCTTTAGCCCAAGTAACGCGTTTTAATTTAGAACTCTGGTCAAGTGACGAGGTCGACACCTGAGCGGGTACCCAAAGCAAACCAGTGGCGCAATCGTGTGCTTGTTCGGGACTTTCGACTCCACAGATTTTACGAGCACGTATGTCACAGTGTACTTAAGTCAAATTCAGACAAACCTACAACACAAATATCCATGTCTATTAGCCGGGATTCGAGCCCGGGACCTTACTGCCCAGCCAATTCCCTGACCATTCAGCCGCCCAGTCGGTGTGGCTCCGCATGACGACCTCGTCCTTTGACCACAGTTCAAAATTACGAAGAGTAATTGTCTGTGTAAGAGCTCCTTGGAGGCTAGAAATAGGCAGCCGGAAAACGTATTTAAGCTAGTGGTTCCCAACCTTTTCTGGACGATCACCTCGTATTTTAGGTTGATCAACATCCATCGCCCCCTTTTAATTTTCATGTTATGTCTAATCATAATTTGAGTTAAAGTGTAACTATAAAACAGTTTTATAACATTTACTATATAAAAACAACCAAAGAAGCTTTTATCCGGTCACTTTTAAATAAAATAGAAAAAACATAAAACACATATTTTTAAAGAACAAAAGTGAAATAATTAAATAAGATATTGTTACTGCTGGTTTCTAGAAAATTTCAGAGTTAAATGTAAAAATTGGCTGGTTTGGTTATGGTTGGAGAATGGTTTTACTGTACAAAGGTACAACATTATTTTAATTCCCCCCCTTTGAATACTCATCGCCCCCTGGTCGCCCCTCAAGTATTTTTTGCCCCCTTGATAACACAAATGGCCGGGGCGATCGCCCCCAGGTTGAGAACCTAACCTAACAGGAATATCGCCAAATATGTAGCCGAGCATTTATTATGTGCGATCATTGCTTCACTTGGGAAACTGGTTTCCCGGTTAGCGCTCTTCACCAGCCAGCATTCTAACCCGATCTTTCTCTCTCTTTTTTGTTTTTGTTTATCCTTAATAGAAATCGAATATCTAATTATTTTCGTTAATCAGTTGCATCACTTTCTGCTAAGTCATAGGTCGAACAATGAAACTAAAAAAGTAGTTGAAATCGATTTGAAGAAATAAGAGTTGAAATCTATCAAATGATAAAATGTTCTTTTTTCTTTACAAAATGCGAAATGAATGAATGAAAATTCTGCAGTAGACCGTGACATTTGAACTGTATTTGGAAATTAGACACCCAATAGTTATTTATGCAACTAGTGTGAAAAGTTGCGCTTTTTTAAACGATTTGAATAAATTATATCACGAGCGAGTGAAATAAATTCACGAGTTTAAAAAAGCATATTTTCAACGTGTTGTCATACACTATTTTTTATAATAACGTGCAAAAAAAAGTATTTATTAAATTGGTATTTATTGATTGGCTTATTAATTATTTTATTATCACGTTCAAATGATTTGAAGATGATTATGTATATTAATGATTATTTTAAAATCACGTGCAAAAAGTATTTCTTAGATTGGCATTGGAAATAAGACGCCAAATAAAGAATCACGTTCAAATAAAGAATTTTACACCAATCCCAAAGCCGCCGAATAAAATATCCCGCTCAAATAAAGAGTTTTCACCAATCAGATGCTCTTATTTACTTTGTCGCACTAGTGCGTAAAAGTAACTTTGAAACACGATTTCGTTAAAACCATCACTTTTGCCACGATTATTGATTTGAAAAAGTTAGTTTATTTGCACGATATTCTAAAAAATAAATTTTATTTAAAATTTCTATTGTTTGTATACATTAAAATATATATTGTAGATTTTCTTTAAAATGTTAAAATGACTTTACAAAAAATAATTATCTATGCCGGGTATAATCGCTATATAATTTTAATTAAAATTCCTTTTTATTGGAACTCATTAGAAACTTCTAAGAAAACAGAACAATAATTTTAACGAATCGAAAATTGCCTCGCATGGCTGAATTCTCGATGGTCGCGCAGTTTCGATTCAGCAGTATGAACTTGGAGGTCAGATCAAGATGGAGAAGCTTGGCGAGAAAAAAAGTGAAGTGATCTGAAAGTCGCCAAGTGGAAGCTTCACGCCTGGAGTCACTAGATTTCTACGGTAGAAGAGCCGTGACCATGCCGCGTTTGATTGTTTGGTAGACATATGGTTTGTGTGCTTGTTCAGAGACCCGCTTATAAACCTTCGTCAAGTAAGACAGACACAACACACACACATAAGTGGATCCATCTAATTTTTAGAGACAGAGGCCAACTAGAGGATTCCCAGAATTGGCTTGTCACCCCCAGAGGTATTGATTTGGTATGGGAACTTGGAAGACTTTGTGACCACGACGGATTTAACGTGCACCAGTCACCATTAGCTTACATGGGGGTCTTCGGAAGGCAGCGGGACTCGAACTCGCGAGCGACCTTAGGTATGCCAGTCCAAGACCTTACCGACCAGGCTATCCCGGCCCCTGCCGCGTTTGTGGGGCTGCTCGAGTACATGTTAAGTTGTACGCCTTCCAAATCCAGAGAGATTTAACACATCCCAAGTAACGCGTCTTAATTTAGAACTCTGTACAAGTGACGAGGTCGACATCGGAGCGGGTACCCAAAGCAAACCAGTGGCGCCATCGTATGCTTGTTCGAGACTTTCGACTACACAGATTTTACGAGCACGTATGTCACAGTGTACTTAAGTCAAATTCAGACAAACCTACAACACAAATATCCATGTCTATTAGCCGGGATTCGAGCCCGAGACCTTCTTACTGCCCGGCCAATTCCCTGACCATTCAGCCGCCCAGTTGGTGTGGCTCTACCAAAGAGTTCTATAGTAGGGTAGAGGAACGACTCGTACTGAGCTGCCATCGGCAGCCATGGCTCTCTACGGAGCCCGAATAGAGTGGCAAAAGAGCTGGTTGATTTATAATTTTTATACCGAGAAAGGAAGTACACCCAGCGCAAAGCCGGGAATCGAACCCGCACCCGTTACAGCGCGCGGACTGCTAGCATTATGGCCTGCGATCCAAACCAAACCACTCGGCCATCGGTCCCCACATGCCACCCTATATTGTCTCCTTGTTGGTCCATGGTGCTGTTGCCAGGTTCAGTCTCTACCCTACTATAGAACTCTTTGTGTGGCTCCACATGTCGACCTCGTCCTTTGACCACAGTTCGAAATTACGAGGAGTAATTGTCTGTGTAAGAGCTCCTTAGAAAAAGGCAGCCGAAAAACGTACAACCTAACCTAACAGGAATATCGCCAAATATGTAGCCGAGCATTTATTATGTGCGATCATTGCTTCACTTGGGAAACTGGTTTCCCGGTTAGCGCCCTTCACCAGGCAGAACCCGATCTTTCTCCTTTTTGTTTTTGTTTATCCTTAATAGAAATCGAATATCTAATTATTTTCGTCGATCGGTTACATAACTTTCTGCTAAGTCATAGGTCGAACAATGAGACTAAAAGAGTAGTTGAAATCGATTTGAAGAAATAAGAGTTGAAATCTATCAAATGATAAATGGTTTTTTTTTACAAAATGCGAAATGAATGAATGAAAATTATGCAGTAGACCGTGACATTTGAACTGTATTTGGAAATTAGACACCCAATAGTTATTTATGCAACTAGTGTGAAAAGTTGGGCTTTTTTAAACGATTTGAATAAATTATATCACGAGCGAGGTACGAGCGAGTGAAATAAATTCACGAGTTTAAAAAAGGCTATTTTCAACGTGTTGTCATACACTATTTTTTATAATAACGTGCAAAAAAAGTATTTATTAAATTGGCATTTATGGATTGGCTTATTAATTATTTTATTATCACGTTCAAATGATTTGAAAATGATTATGTATATTAATGATTATTTTAAAATCACGTGCAAAAAGTATTTCTTAGATTTGCATTGGAAATAAAACGCCAAATAAAGAATCACGTTCAAATAAAGAATTTTACACCCATTAGATGCGCTTATTTACTTTGCCGCACTAGTGCGTAAAAGTAACTTTGAAACACGATTTCGTTAAAAGCATCACTTTTGCCACGATTATTGATTTGAAAAAGTTTAGTTTTTTTGCACGATATTATAAAAAAATGTTTTTGGTTGTTCTTTTGTAACTATATATTATACATAAGGTGGGCTCACTTACCCAATAGAAACCACCGCCTGAAAATTTCTTCTTAAAGCTTCATCCAAGTATGCCCAATGATCTCCAAGATCGAGTGGGTCTAAAACGATTTTCGACACTATCCTCCAATAAACAGACGGATTGTGCAGCCAAAAATCCAACGAAAAAAGTGGCTGATGCATGTTAAATCTGTCTTCGTCCAAATTCTTGACGTGTCGCGTCACGTCGATTGTAACCAGGGCCGGATTTCTAAATAGGCTAAGTAGGCTGTAGCCTAAAGCGGCGAATTTTCGGGGGCGGCAAATTTTACAACCATTTATAGCAGCATTCGGCATTAAAGAAATATTAGAAATATACTAATATTTTTAAGAAAGAAAACAAATAATTTACATTAATATACACTCTTAAAACAAACGAGCGGTTTTAACTCAGTCTGAGTTAATTTCCACTCCTTTCCGTGCCGAAAATGCACTTCTCCTACAGGAGTGAATTTCACTCTTTTGTTTTAAGAGTGTATAGTACTAATATTTAGTAGCCGACACGGCCGCTGGGAGGGCAATCCCCGAAGTGGGAGAATATTGTGACAGGGGCGGCAAATTGATCGTAGCCGTAGCCTACAGGCGGCAAATCTTTAAATCCGGCCCCGATTGTAACTTAAACCCGACGCTCAAATGCGACATCGCTTTAAACACACACTAAGAAAATTAAGATGTATTGACATCAAATATATTTGGTAATGTAATCGTTTCCGGATGTCTATTTCTAGCCTCCATTATTACCTTTAACACAGTCAATTACGCCTCATAATTTAGAACCGCGGCCAAGTGACGATATCTACACCTGATGAGCTGACCCCCAGCTGGACTTCGAGCGACATCGTACGCTAACACCTTTTTTCTTTTTTTGAAATACCCCATAAAAAAGGGGAAAATCTGAATTTTAAAATTAGGACGAAAAATCACTCCCGAAAACGCTTTGTGGCTGTCACGCGGTATCTATGATGTCACTAGTGACAAAAAACAAACTTTGAAACACCATTTTGGAATCTACTTTAGGCAAATTTGAAATATCCCTTCTGTAAAACCTCCACCCATTAATCTATATAATTCTTATTTTAATAGTAAGTTAGATTAAAACCAGTTTAATTACAAGCAAAAAAAAACATCACAC
Source organism: Oedothorax gibbosus (assembly GCA_019343175.1). Taxonomy (NCBI): domain Eukaryota; kingdom Metazoa; phylum Arthropoda; class Arachnida; order Araneae; family Linyphiidae; genus Oedothorax; species Oedothorax gibbosus. The sequence goes on along the minus strand of CM033272.1, from coordinate 43,987,035 downwards.
CGGTTTGTTTATACATACTAGTGACGTCAGCCAAATCAACGTGTTTGTGATCACGTGACGTATCGATGAAAAAGAAAGTCATTTGAAAAGGATTTTTATAAATTATTTAAAGATTTATTTTGCAAAAAAATATATACGTTTGTTATATGTTGATTCGAACTATAATTTAATTAATATTGGAAGGTATTTTAGCGATACCGTCAAGTACCCTATTATAATTCGATGTTATTTATTATTGCCCACAAATATCCGCCTGTTGGATGCGGCCGGGATTTGAACAAAGAAGGGGCCGTAGTGAGCCTAGTGGTCAGCGTCTCGGTCTCGGGATCGGAAGGTCCTGCGATCGAGTCCCGGTACCACTGAAGACCTACCGAGTATATGCGGAGTACGTGCTCGTTAAATCTGTTGGGTCCGAAAGTCCTCTAAGTTCCCCATAGAGTTAGGAATGAGAGGTAGAGGAGTCTATGAGTTCAAATGGTTTGAAGCAGGGCTGTCAGGTTTTTCGAGCTACTGCGCATCCCATACTGGCACTGAGGTATCCCAAGATGCAACGCTCTAGCGGTGTTTTGAGCTACTGCGCATAACATAGTGACCGAAACTGGCACTGAGGTATCCCAAGATGCACTGCTCTAGCCTGCTTCATTTGTGCGCTACTGCGCATATACATGGACCTCTCTATTCTCTTTCTTAACTCTATGAAGTTCCCATACCAAATCAATACCTCTGGGGATGACAAGCCAATTCTGGGGGTCCTCTAGTTGGCCTCTGTCTCTAAAAATTAGATGGATCCCTTATGTGTGTGTGTTGTCTGTTGTGTCTGTCTTACTTGACGAAGGTTTATAAGCGGGTCGCTGACCAAGCACACAAACCTGAATATATATGTCTACCAACCAACCAACCAACCAACCAACCAACGAACAAAGAAACGCCCTCTGTATGAGAGGACAATGTTCTAACGAATGGGCTACTGATCCCCCAACGGCCGATATAATAGGTATTATATATTAAATTGTTTTCCTTATTTTAAAAATAAGAAATATATTCGACGCTATTATTGTCGAAAATATGTCACACATTTATGGAAGTGGTGAAACAAACCGGACTTTAGAAAATAAGAACACAGACATAATTTATTCAATTAAATTGGAATCCTTAAGTTTCACTTGGTTTAATATCTACCAACCAAAACAGGATTTATTCCAATTGAATTCAAACCTCATTTTTGTCATATTTGATCGATTTCTGACTTGTCCAGTTTCTTGTAGTTCTGCGAATGTATTATATGCAATTCAACGTCTTTTAATTTAAAATAAAAATTAATAAAAATGCATTCAATGCCTTTTCATTTCTAAAAAGCATAATGGCATTTAAGGGCGAATGATCACGAACCAAAGTGTCTCTGTATTGATCCAAAAAGTAAAAGAAATAAATTCTAAACCACATTTTTCTCCGGCTCTATTGAGTATTTTTACAAACGGGTTTTTATAAATGATAAATGTAGCTGACTTGCAAGTCTCCATAATCTGACTTTTTGAAATGGGTTCAAACTACTTGTTGTAAAATTATTTATTGAAAGTTTAAAAAAAAAAATTCGAACCCATATCTAAAAGTGGGATTATAGAGACCTGTAAATCAGCCACATTCATCATATAAAAAACGTTTGTAAAAATATTCAACACAGCCGGAGAAATGTGGCAAAGAACAATTGATAAAGTTTAAAAAGTTATAAAATTTATTTATCTAAAAATAATTGAAAGGCAAAAGGCATCCGTGGAATTCCAACAATTTTTCTCGTTTCAGAAAACGAATACTTGGCGGATATTAATATCCATCAAGTAAAACAGGATCTGTTAAAATTCTATTAAAAAAAACTCATTTTTTTTTCTCGAATTTTATCGATTTTCGACAAGTCCGGGTATTTTCGGCAATAACAAATGTCTGACACATTTAAATGGTTTATGATACACTAGCTTTCTAAACCCGGCGTCGCACGGGTTAACCTTTAATAACGGTGATTTGTTTTTGACACAGCTGTAATAAAATGGTCATTGGCGACTTTTGGCAATATTTAAAATGTAACAACCCAAATGTGGTAATCATTCTATAATCAATAAATGAAATAAAATAATGATAGTCAAATAACAATCCTACAAATTAGAACCTCTTGATATTTCGTGTTTATACTTAATTTTTGTTTGCGCTAAAGTTTCTTTCAAATTGAAAAATAAAGTAGAAATCGAATTTGTGTCAATTTTTTAACGGCTCTTCTTACTGGATTTCATGTTTATTTGCGGATGATGATATAATTTGTTTTTAAATTTGAAATGTACTAATGTTTCCTTTTTTAATATTTTTCTTTAACGGCGAATGACCCCGAATGACCGCGGGTCTCCAAAGTGCCTCTTTGTTAATCCAATGAAAAAATTATTTTTTATAATTGCGTGAAAAAAATCCGACTTTTACACTGTAATTTTAATATCATACGCGTGCGAAAAGTTATACTTTTTAGAAACAGTGATAAAAAAATTACTTTTTTTCACCCAAAAGCAGTGAAAACAAGAAGTTCATAAAGAACTAAAATAGCCTACTTTCCTGTTACTTAAATACTTACTGAAGTTCTAATCGGGAAAAAAAACTAGGTTCCTAAAGTAAATATCATCAACAGCCGTTTCTACACTAGATTTATACACATTAGAAAAAAAAAATCGAAACACAGCACCCAGCTATAATTTAAACTTCTAAAAGCCAAAATCAACTATTTTCCTTAATATTCTTTCGCAAATTAATTAAATATTATTTATCATCTGCTCGTTATTTATTTGTAGTTCGAAGAATAATTAAATATTTATTAATAACAAAAGTAATGAAACTACTCCGAACTGCATTAAAAAATAAGAAATGTTAATTAAAACTAAGCATAATTGCATGCAAAAGTAGGCCTTGCCGCTTTCTTGGTAGATAATTAATGAATAATCAAAGAATCGAATTGTGCTACACTTTATGACGTCTTTCCAAACTGATTCATGAAAATATTATTTTGCTTCAAATATGTTTAAATAAATAAAGTTTCTCATGCCATTGTTGATTTGGCAACAGTGATTTAAATGACTCAAAATTGAATTTCAATGTTAATTCAATGAGAAATTCGCCGAAAGATAGTAGATTTATATCCGTCCAGACCTACAGACAGACGGACAAAAAGTATGAAAAATGGGTATCTGAGTTCATAGCTTTCTAACAAAAAAAGAATTTTTAAGATCCGAGGGATAGAACCGATTTTGGAAGAGGGATACAGAAAGACGGACAGACAGACAGACGGAAAGACAGACAGACAGACAGACATACGAACAGACAGACAGATGGACATCAACCGCATTTCAATACCTACAGTGATTTAAATGACTCAAAATTGAATTTCAATGCTAATTCAACGGGAAATTCGCCGACAGATAGTAGATTTATGTCCGTCCGGACGTACAGACAGACGGACAAAAAGTATGAAAGTTGGGTATCTGAGGTCATAGCTTTCTAACAAAAAAAGAATTTTTAAGATCCGATGATTAGAACCGATTTTGGAAGGGGGGTACAGACAGACAGACAAACGGACAGACAGGCGGACAGACAGACGGACAGACATACGAACAGACAGACATACGAACAGACAGACAGATGGACAGACAGACAGTTGGACATCAACCACATTTCAATACCTACAGTGATTTAAATGACTCAAAATTGAATTTCAATGCTAATTCAATGGGAAATTCGCCGACAGATAGTAGATTTATGTCTACTCCGGACGTACAGACAGACGGACAAAAAGTATGAAAGTTGGGTATCTGAGGTTATAGCTTTCTAACAAAAAAAGAATTTTTAAGATCCGATGATTAGAACCGATTTTGGAAGGGGGGTACAGACGGACAGACGGACATCGACCGCATGTCAATACCTACTTTTTCATTTTTTAATTCTTTCGAATTAAAAAAAAGAAAAGTAGGCTAAAAAGTACTTTTTTTCACTCTTTTTATAAGATGCCAACATTTAAAGTAAAACTTACGTGAAAAAAATCAAATCTCATTGGTTCAAAAATAATTCACGCTCTAATGTTTTACGCAAAGAAGATTGACTCCGATAAATCTCTGTACAAAAGGCAAACTTATTTTTTAGTTTAAAGTAAAACATTTGAACATGGATACTGATACGAATTTTGAGCTTCCAGAAGAGATAAAAAATAGCAGCTAATGATGATACTTCAAATATGCTTCCGGAAAAATCAAGAAAAATTTACGAAAAGGCGTATGAAAAGTTTCTATATTTCTATCTCTTCTAGAGGCTCAAAATTCGTATCAGTATCCATGTTCAAATGTTTTACTTTAAACTAAAAATAAGTTTGCCTTTTGTAGTTCCAGAGATTTGATACAGTACATGTTCTTCCGCTGTGGGCACTCAGTAACTCTTACCTATGAGAAAGTATACTGAACATAGATATCATAGAAAGTATTAGATTGGCCGATCACGTGACCTCCAATGCTAACGACGGGACGCGCATGGAGGTCTTTTAAGAGGGCAAAATGGCCAGTGTTGCTGCCACTTTAAGGAGAAAAATAATACGAAAAAATACCATTTATATCTAAAGTTATAAAAAAAAATACTAGAATAAAGGATTTAAAGTCACTAAAAAGATTCCAAAATGCAGCTAGTATTTTTACGATATTTTTTTTGTAATTTTAGAATTATTCTAAAATACTAATATCCTCCTTAAAAATATCGTAAAAATACTAGCTGCATTTTGGAATCTTTTTAGTGACTTTAAATCCTTTATTCTAGTATTTTTTTTTATAACTTTAGATATGAATGGTATTTTTTCGTATTATTTTTCTCCTTAAAGTGGCAGCAACACTGGCAATTTTGCCCTCTTAAAAGGCCTCCACGCGCGTCCCGTCGTTAGCATGGGAGGTCACGTGATCAGCCAATCTAATACTTTAACTATGATATATATGATACTGAAAGACTGAATATTTCAGAGTAAAAATGGTCCAATTCATTGTTGCGGTTGCTGCAGTTTACCAGCCCACGGAAGTTTCACTAGCTCTATGTTTTCACACAACTGTTAGCTCACAGTAAAGCAGTCAAACAATCCATGCTATTTATAATATATTTACATCTGTACATTTTAAAACATTCTTTATTGTGTCAGATGCCGGGGGAAGATGGCCTTTATGCAAATGGCGCAAAACGTTTAAAATTAGAACGTCCGATTTCGCAAGAGGTGTTCGAGTAGAAGAATGGAATGGATCTTCATACGATTTGATGGATGAAGGCAACACTTCACCTTTCTATTCTCGGGTCGTGGAATTCGAACCATTTGTCTTATTTCGGGAAATAAATATTCTATGAATATTAATATCTATCAAGTGAAACAGAATTTGTAAAAAAAAACCTTATTTTTTCTCGTATTTAATCGATTTTCAACAAGTCCGGGTTTGTTACGACGGTTCAGAAATGGCGATAATGTCTCACACGTTTAAATGTTTAACAATGAAAAGAAAATGGCGCTTAGATATTTGGATTTTACGCATCAAAATCTACAAAATAAGCCAAAGTTTTAGTTTAGTTTGAATTATCTTCGCACTAGAGCTACACGAGGGCTATTGGCGACGGGCGTCGTATTTTAGAACCACAGTCAAGTGACGAGCCGACACCTGAGTAGGCACCCAACGCAACCGTTAAGGGCGACATCGTACGCAGCGTTAGGGCTTTCAAGGATGTTTAACGTGCACTCACTCCACACGGGGTATTATTCGTCGGACATTTTTGGCTGCACGGGCCGTTTATAGGTCGGCAGTTATTTTGGCGATGCCCGGACCCGAACCTGGAACCTTCCGCATGCTAGGCGAATGCCTAACCGACTGGGCTCCCCAGCCCCCAAAATGAGCCAAAGAAAATCATACTTGGCACAAAAAAAAGCCAAAAAGCCCCAAAATGAACCAAAGAAAATCATACTTGGCACAAAAAAAGCCAAAAAGCCACAAAATGAGCCAAAGAAAATCATACTTGGCACAAAAATCCTTACGGGGAAGGGAAATCATTATGAACCCAGTGTATTAGTACTGTATTAGCATTCGTTCCACGCCCTCACAAAAATACAAAGTCGTTTTCGAAGGTCGCCTTATTTTAAATACTTAATTTTCCTGTCGGGGAATGTAATTCAGACTTTATTGTTTCTAATTTTTATATAAACTAGGGGACTACGCCAGGGCCGCCGCGAAGAAGAAAGAGAGAAAAATACACACGAAATATTTTTAAATAATTATATAATACAATTTTTTAAAAAATCATAACAGATGGGGTTGAATAACTAGACTGCCGTAAACTGCAAAAACTACAACAATAAGCTAGACCATTATTAATCTGAAATAATCAGTCTTTTAGTATATTTCCTTGAAGGTTAAAGTTATTGCGTTTTTACAACAATGGTCTAGCTACCGCATTTTAAATCAACTAAAAACAGCATGCAATTTATTGCCAAATCTACTAAAATATTTATATGAACACTTGGTACATACTAATATCGGGTTTGCTGCATTTTATTATAATTTAAGCAAATATAGATGTTGTTTTTTGTGCTTGAAAATATGGAAATTCTAACTCAAATGCATTGCAAAAGCCGTTTCAGCGGACGTTTAGGCTCAGTGCCAAGAATCAATGGCCGGGCCCAAATACAATAATACTTTTTCCCCTTCGCTTCTTCTTTCTATGAGGCTCTGGCTTCGCCCCCTGCTCGCTATCGCTCGCCAACCCCAAAAAACGCCTTTTTTCAAAATATTTTTTAATTAAAAAACTAATTTGAATTTTTTTTAAAAAAATTTGCGGACATGAAATTTAGATCATTTTCTACATTCAGTAAAAAAAAATTGGAGCTTTCCTATAAAAATTTTGTCGTAGAGATCAAAAAGTCTTACTTAAATTTAATATAGACAGATTTTAAAATATCCATAACTTAAAAACCGTGGTCAAATTTATTTTCCTGTTCTTCCAATTTGTTGATAAATATTCAATCTATAAAATACTACAAATTCAGACACTTTTATAAGACAGAATTTTTTTTTCGAATTTCGGCAAAAAAGCCATTTTTGGCTTTTTTGTTATTTTTTAATTAAAAAACTAATTGGAATTTAAAAAAAAAATATTTTGTGGACATGAAATTTAGACCATTTGAGACATTCAGTAAAATAATTGGAGTTATACTATAAACAAGTAGGTTTGTTACAGAATCTGTCACTTAAACCGCTTCCACACATTATTTGTGCTCAACAAAAAAACGCACTATTTATACACCTCAGAAAGAAATTCGCCAAATAAAGCCTTTAGCTAATAATTTATTTCTAATTCAAACTTTTAAACGCCAAATTAAAATTATAAAATAAATTTGCATGTTATTTCAATGTAATTAAATTTTTAGTTATTTAAACTTTAAATATACTTCTAATTTAAATTTTAATGAAATTTGGATGTAACCTAGCCTGATTTTTTGCTTCAAAATGATGTATCTCCACTTGTTTGTGCGACTTGGGTTCGTTCTGTGAAAGTGGGTGACGGACAGACAGACGGACTGAACGATTATAATACTTTTATCTTTTTATCACTTTTTACTTATAAACGTAGTGTGGAAGCTAAATTGCGTGGTACAATAAAAAAAGCTACTTTTTTTAATATAGAGAGATAATTAACTGTATCACACCAGACAAACAAAAAAAGTTCTGCACAAATCGAGTATTGTGTAGGAGAGAGAAGTGCAGTTGATCAAACAGAACATTACACAAAAGAGTTCAAAGAAAAAGTCCCAGTAGTACTATAAACATTTTCTTACATAAAAAATATTGTTAAAATAAAAATCCATTTTGTTGAATAGAATCTGAAATACTACTACAATTTCGAAATTCAAAATGGCGGAAGTCGCCATTTTTGAAAAATAAAATATTTTTTAATCTTTTAAAAGTTATAAAAATTTATTTACGCAAAAGTATTATGCCATCTTTAAAATCAGAACTTAAGTTGCTTTGTTAATAAAAGCTATAAATCGAAGATGGCGTAAGACCACGGCTTTATTGAAGCCCTTCAATAACCAGCCGGGATAGCCTGTCGGTAAGGTCTGGACTGGCATCCCTAAGGTTGCGAGTTCGAGTCCCGCTGCCTTCCGAAGATCCCGTGTACGCTAGTGGTGACTGGTGCACGTTTAAATCCGTCGTGGATGTCCTACCAAGTCAAGTTCAAAGTCTCCAAGTTCCCATACCAAATCAATACCTCTGGGGTGACAAGCCATAGGGTACTTGACTAATTTTTTTTTATTTGCTTAAAATATTGCTATGCCAAAAAATAGACCGTATTTTTTATTTTTTTTCAAATACCCCATAAAAAAGCGAAAAAAGATTTTAAATTAGGACGAAAAAATCACTCCCGAAAACGCTTCCTGCTGTCACGTGGTATCTTGATGTCCTAGTGACTATAAACAAACTTTGAAACCAACATTGAATCGATTTTTAAAGAATTTGAAATATCCGCTTCGTAAAAAAGCCTTACATTTCTAAAATATATTTTTATTTCAAGAGTAAATTAGATTAAATCCAGTTTAATGCACAAAACAAAACCATCACGCGGTTTGTTTATAGTTACTAGTGACGTCAGCAAAACAGTTGTGTTTGTGATCACGTGATGATCACGTGAAAAAGATGCCTTTTAAACATGATTTTTCCTAATGATTTAAGATTTATTTCGCAAAAAATTTATGCATTTGTTATTTTGACTTTCAAATATATTGTAAATACTATTGGATGGATTTTGGGCGATGCAGTCAGTACCTATTCTGGGGATCCTCTAGTTGGCCTCTGTCTCTAAAAATTAGATGGATCCACTTATGTATGTGTGTGTTGTGTCTGTCTTACTTGACGAAGGTTTATAAGCGAGTCTCTGACCAAGCACACAAACCTGAATATATATGTCTACCAACCAACTTCAATAACAAGGCCAGAGAAGCTTTCCCAAACATGAGCGTAGACGGAAATTTTGACTTCACTGTTCCGAGTGCCGAAGATCGAGAAACTAGTTCGGACGCATTCGGAACCCTAAAAATGTGGTCAGCCGTGAACGAGTGCTTCCGAACAGGTTTCGAGACAGGTTGTCTTCATCTTCGGAACAACGTCACTCAGAACTATGACGTCAACATTTCCGTCCCCGAACGTGTTTGGGAGAGCTTCTTTGGCTTTAGTAGTTGAGTAGGCCGTGGTAAGACGCCATTTTGAAAAAAAAAATTGAATGTGGAAAGAAAAGAAAAACCTACGATATTCGGATTTTACAGATCAAAATCTACAAAATAAGCCAAAAAATATATACCGGGTGGTTATAAAATAACGCTCGCTATTCGGAGAGGTCTGTAGCTTGAATGAATAATCCGAATGCAACAAACTCGAGACACCTACTAATCAAGAAGGGGCAAAGAATGGAATCATGAAAAAAAACACCTCGTCTCTTGACCAGGGTTCTAAATTAAGAGGCGTAATTGGCTATGTTAAAGCTCCTAAAGGAGGTTAGAAATAGGCAGCCGGAATCGATTACATTACTAATTAATTTTAGGCAAGCAAATGACTCGGCGTATCTTGGTTTTGAATAGTAGAAACCTCATAGATCATCATTAATTAAGCAGTTTAGATTGGCTGAGGTCATCGTGACCTCACATTGCTAACAGGGCTGGGCACGCGCATCTGGACCCGGCTTTTTTGGAGGTGTCACTTTTTATGGCCAGTGTTGCTGCCACTTTAAGGAGAAAAGTACTACGAAAAAAATACTATTTAATTCTAAAATTACAAAAAAAATACTAGAAAGGTTTAAGTCATTATAAATATTCCAAAATGACAGCTAGTATTTTTACGATATTTTTGTGTAATTTTAGAATTATTCTAAAATACTAATATGCTCTTTAAACTTTATAACTAAACTTTTAACTTAATTTTAGAATTTATTTTAGAATTATTCTAAAATTACAAAAAAATATCGTGAAAATACTAGCTGTATTTTGGAATATTTATAGTGACTTTAAATCCCTTTCTTGTTTTTTTTTTTTTTTGTTATTTTAGAATTAAATAGTATATTTTTCTCCTTAAAGTGGCAGCAACACTGGCCATAAGGACCTCCAAAAAAGCCTCCATGCGCGTCCCGTCGTTAGCATTGGAGGTCACGTGATCGGCCAATCTAATACTTTAATTATGATATCTATGGTTTTGCCAATGCTTACAGTATTGTGCTTGCATTGACAGCGCCAACAGTCGGTGATTATTGTAACTATTTCTTTTTTAATGTAATGTAATCGATTCCGGCTGCCTATTTCTAGCCTCCTTTAGGAGCTTTAACACAGCCAATTACGCCTCGTAATTTAGAACCCTGGTCAAGAGACGATGGTGTTTTTTTTTTATGATTCCATTATTTTTTCCCCTTCTTGATTAGTAAGTGTCTCGAAGTTTGTTGCATTCGGATTATTCATTCAAGCTACAGCACTCTCCGAATAGGGAGCGTTATTTTATAACCACCCTGTATTATACTGAGCACAAAAATCCTTACGGGGAAAACGTTATGAACCCGCCTACTGATGTATTAGCTCTTGTGCCCCGCCCCCACAAAAGTAGTACAAAGCCTTTTCCGAAGGTCGTCTCATTTTAAATATTTAATTTTCCTGTAGGGGAATGTGATTCATACATTTCTCTTTTTTTATATAAATAATCCACACCAGACACTATAAGTAAGGCCCAAAACGAGCATTCTGTTCTGCAGTTGATCAAACAGAACGACACACAAAAGAGTCCGACAAAATAGTCACGATGTGTTGACACTCGGCGAAAGGATGCGTGTGAATATGTCGCCAAATGGTACGATGTAATACCAAGGTCGAAAAGTAGTTCGAGACTGATTTTATCAAAGAGTTCTATGGTAGGGTAGAGACTGAACCAGGCCACAGCACCATGGACCAACAAGGAGACAATATAGGTGGCATATGGGGCCCGATGGCCGAGTGGTTTGGATCGCAGGCCATAACGCTAGCAGTCCGCGCTCTGTAACAGGTGCGGGCTCGATTACCGCCTTTGCCCTGGGTGTACTTCCCTTCTCAGTATCAAAATTATAAATTAACTAGCACTTTTGCCACTCTATTTGGGCTCCGTAGTGAGCCATGGCTGCCGATGGCAGCTCAGTACGAGTCGTTCCTCTACCCTACTATAGAACTCTTTGGATTTTATTGATTATTTTATTAGTTGCTAGAAAAATTTATACCCGTTCGTCGCACGGATTAAAAAATATCAAATCGTTCCAAATATGTGTACCATAACCTGTTATAGGATCATAAAGATATTATTGTTCCCGCTCGTTATGAAGTATAAAATCCCGTTTCATTGCCTTAAAATTCCAAAATGAAAAATACGCTATAAAATGCACTCATAAATGTCATCACAATTCCCTCATAAATACATAAACCTTTTAGCTCATTTGGCGCGTTTTGGGAAATAATTTGGCGAGAAAATAGATATAGCTACAAACACACCCATTATACAGCTCTGACACAATGACCTTCGAACAATTGACCAGCTTATAAATTATTTATAAAAGAAATTGCCCATTTGGCGAGTTTTAGTTAATAATTTGGCGAGTTTGGAATCGTATTTGGCGAAAAAATAAATACATTAAACACTAATATGCAGCTCTAGTGCGATGGCCTTTATTAACTATCATAGTTCAGTAATAACTTAAATATACATTTATATTGCTTAAATACAAATACAAAAATTAACGACCAACAACAGGCCAGACGCAGGACCTGATATATGACTATAGGCACAGAAAATTTTGGGGGGGGGGGGCCCTAAGGAAACTTTTGGTGTATGATTGCTCGAAAAATGGTAAATGTTTGCAAACTCAAAAGCCAGAGCTTACAAAATTGAAAATGATCATTATTTAAAATAATGTCGCTGCACTTGTCGATTTTAATATTTATTTCCTAGCTTTGAAAATAATTTAGAGCCACGAAATGATCAAATTTATCATTGTACAATAAAATTTAGCTTGAAAATCACTAAAATTTGGAGCCCCTAAGATTGGGGGGGGACTTGTTCTTCACATCTGTAGTGATAATTCGATATGGACTAAAAAAACCGAAAACTCCATTCGAAATGCAAAGCTATAAAAAAAACTAGCGAAGAAGTGATGGATTATTCTGGACAAATAATGCGAACAACATACTAAAAATCGCAACCCGTTCTGTCACGCAAAATACGTTTTTTTTTTGCCGCCATCTTGAAAATACGTCATTTTTTTTAAAACCCCAATAACCCATAATAAGTCGTGTTTGGTATCAAATTACAGGAAATTTGCCGACTGTTGCCGATTTTGTGACTGCCCGACATCCCGAAAAGACGCCCGACAGGAAAAGGGGGTCGAAATGCCGAATAGTCAATCCATATTAATTTTTGCATTAGTATTTTAGCATTTTTTGTTGCCGGGAGTTTCGAATTCGAAGGGAGTCGAAATTTCGGCTGTCAGGTTGAGGTCCTGTACTCTTAAAACAAAAGAGTGAAATTCACTCCTATAGGAGAAGTGCATTTTCGGCACCGGAAAAGAGTGGAAATTAACTCAGACTGAGTTAAAACCGCTCGTTTTAAGAGTGTAGGGCGCAGATTGTTTTCTTTTATTTCTTTTACCCACTCCGAAAAAGAGTGAAATTCACTCCTATAGGAGAAGTGCATTTTCGGCACGGAAAGGAGTGGAAATTAGCTCAGACTGAGTTAAAACCGCTCGTTTGTTTTAAGAGTGTATACTACAACTACACCGCCAACGACAAAAAAGAATAAAAAGATATATTAACCATGCAGTAAAAAAAAAAATTCGAGGAAAACGAAGCATTATATCATAGAGACACAGTTACGGGTTTTTTTTTATGTCTTGTGAGCCTAATTCGTGATATTAAACACGAAAACCAGTACTTCCCCCCCCCCCCCCCAAAAAAAAAGTGACATAATTTTCAAGCAAAAAAAAAAACGAATACTAGAAATTTGACTTTTTTTTATATATTTCATTATCTAATAAATATATTTTAAATACGCATTTGGTTAAAGGGAAATCTTGTTTTCAGTGCATGACATTAAAATCTAAAATGTGAACTAAAAAATTAATTTCTTTAAATATTATTTCTGTAGCATATGATAAAAAATAACTGCTCCATGCCTTACATTTTAAAATTGAGTCAATTTATAAAATTTATTAATTTTTAAAAATGCTGTGTGTTGCTGGAAAACCTGCCAGTCAGTTGACGGGTTTCTACATCCCTCACAAGGATATAATATTAAGGGGGCTGGGGAGCCCAGTCGGTTAGGCAGTCGTCTAGCATGCGGAAGGTCCCAGGTTCGGGTCCGGGCATCGCCAAAATAACTGCCGACCTATATACGGCCCGTGCAGCCAAAAATGTCCGACGAATGTGTCCACGTGTAGAGGGAGTGCACGTTAAAATATGCTACAAAGTCCCAACGCTGCGTACGATGTCGCCCTTAACGGGTGCATTGGGTGCCTACTCAGGTGTCGGCGCGTCACTTGACTGTGGTTCTAAACTACGACTCCCGTCGCCAATAGCCCTCGTGTAACTCTAGTGCGACGATAATTCAAACTAAACTAAACTAAGATAATCGTTATTCGAATATTTAAATTTGAACGGTCTCCTACGGATGTTTTAAGTTTAATCTTTGGATATGGTTGAACTAACGACGTACTAGAGCTTCTCTCGGGTTATATAAAGTTCACCATCGTTAAAATATCTTATCGCTAGCTTTAGTTATTTCTTATCTGAGTACAGGGGAAGAACCTCTTCATCGACTGGGAATCTGTATGCATCCGGTCTGCTTGGCGAAGATAGCGAGTCATCACTTCAACTGGCGTGAATAAATCAGTTTTGCCTCGGTTCTTATCACTCGGCGCACTGGTTTACCATCTCAAGATCAAGGTTCACGCCAAGTCTGATGCTTGAACCGCTGAAGAAGAACCAAGGGAGAAACCGGCATCCGATCGACACTACTCGCCAAGCAGACCTCAATACGGACAGCTTCTTACAGTCCCTATACCAATTATTAGACGCACTGCAAGATTTCACGTATCAATCAATGATGAACAAAATACCTTCAGAAGGACATTTGTGTTCCTATACTTAAGCTATTGAATAGGAAATACTATCTGCTATACTTAATACATATATCGACATCATTTTTAATGATATGGCATTCTTTGGTATGTTTTCATCATTACTAAAAAAAATACAGTGCGTCTAATAATTTGTCCAGGGACTGTAGTCGATGAAGGGGTTTTCCCTGTGGACTCTTGAGTTGAAATCTCTTCTTCATAGCCCGCACGTGTGCTAACAGGTTAACTTTGATCAGTAGCCCCCCCCCCCCCCCTCACACACACACACAAGGGCCGGATTTCTAAATAGGCTAAGTAGGATATAGACTAGAGCGGAGAATTTTTTGGGGCGGCAAATTTTTCAACCCATTAAAACGGCATTCGGCATAAAAAAATTATTATAAAGATACGAATACTTTTAAAAAAAGAGAGGAAACAAAATTTTTTCATTAATGCGTAACCCGTAAACGTATATATAGTGCTAATATTTCGTAGCAAACATGGTCGCTTCTAGGGTAATTGCATCCCGTATTTCGAAGTTGAAAGAAAAATAGTAGAACAGTTTAAAAAATTCGTCTATTTCGCTTTCGATTTAGTGTGTTTAGGTACATAGGTGATTCTAATATGTGTATCTATTTTAAACAGCACATACCACCCTATTTTTCAGCTAACCAGTTACTTTTCCCCGAAGGGGGAGAATACTGTGACAGGGGCGGCAAATCAATCGTAGCCTACAGGCGGCAAATCTTTAAATCCGGCCCGGCCCTGCCCCCCCCCCCCCCCCCACACACACACACTCTCCTAGCCCATCGCTAAAAATAAGAACACTATTGCCCCGTCGTTGTTTATTTATTTTTGGGTCCGTATGACAAGATACCATAAAGTACTTCTTTTTTCCGAAAATAAACGAAATACAGTTCTCGTGGATCGCGTGTGAGCAGTCAATGCCTCATTCCAGACATCATCGTAAATAAGTAGAAGAATCGGGAACTCCAACCACACATAAAAGAGGAATTGGCTGATTGAATTGAATGAATGGAAGAAGAGGCCCAGTAACCCTGTTTGTTGGGTTTAGTTTAGTTTGAATTATCGTCGCACTAGAGCTACACGAGGGCTATTGGCGACGGGCGTCGTATTTTAGAACCACAGTCAAGTGACGTAACCGACACCTGAGTAGGCACCCAACGCAACCGTTAAGGGCGACATCGTACGCAGCGTTGGGACTTTGGAGGATATTTAACGTGCACTCCCTCTGCATGGGGTATTATTCGTCATTATTCGTCTGAATACCATATAATTCTAAAATTACAATAAAAAATACTAGAAAAGGATTTAAAGTCACTAAAAAGATTCCAAAATGCAGTTAGTATTTTTACGATATTTTTTTGTAATTTTAGAATTAGATGGTATTTTTTCGTAGTATTTTTCTCCTTAAAGTGGCAGCAACACTGCCAATTTTGCCCAATTCTTTGGCCTCCATGCGCGTCCCGTCTCGTAAGCATTGGAGGTCAAGTGATCTGCCAATCTAATACTTTAACTATGATATCTATGCTTATAATAATCACAGACACTGCTATAGCTACCGAGACGCCATAAAAAGTACGAGTTAAATTTTAAAGATAGTAAATGGTAGAGCTATAAATGTCATTTCTTTATTATCGACGCCCCCCCCCCCCCCCCCTCTCGCAAAACAGTGCGTGCCACTAAAGAGATAATCAAAAACAATAAAGATAATAGTGATTAACAGGTCAATAAGTGAGCTACCTGTCTCTCTTTTATAAAGATAAGAGGCTTTGATGAAAGGTCGACAGATTTTTAGAATAAAATCTGCGACAGAAAATATATGGCAGGTAATTCGGTAGAGACGACAGAAGAACTTTGTGGATGACTATCATTAAAGTTGACCTTTAAAAATGCTTATGTGTTAAATTTGAAAGGTAATTGCAAGGAGGCTCTAAATTTCAGGGGCCCATAAATGCGTTTCTTTTATGCTGAATGTTGTGGACCCGCAAAGTTTTAGTAAATTTTATCATTTTTGTTAGACCCCACTTGTTTTTGACATGACTTTGACTTAGAATTTGACCCAACATGATTGGTCTCATCAATGTAAATAATGAAGAAAATAGAAAAAAAAACTGATAGTTAAACTCATAGTTTCCTTGCACAGAAGCCACGACCATGGGCGGAGCTATAAAACGCGCGGAGCAATCAGATTAAGAGGAAATTTCAGCCGTTTTATTTTGTCTTCATCTGATTGCTCCGCACGTTTTATAGCTCCGCCCGTGGTCGGGGCTTCTGTGAAAGAAAACTATGAGTTTAACTATAGCCAACTATATTGTATCACTCTAATTAAGGGCAATCCTACAAACAAATTTTCGTAAGAGGCCCCCAAAATCTGTTGTGCTTTTGTTTACTAAGTTTGCTAAGTGTTTTCTTAGATCAGGCCTTGCATATACCAGGCCATATTACCATACCAATTTCTCATGTGGCTATTTTTGTCATTTCGCGGGCGCAAATCTTGCAAAACGGAATCTTTACGTTACTTTTTGGCGATGAAACACAGTATACACAGTTAAATGACCACAATATACACAGTTAAAGGTTACCATTGGAAATATTCCGTTGAAATATTCCGTTTAGTGACGGTTGTGCAATTTTGCCGATTGTGCCCGTGAAAGGGGAAATCATCCCCTTTTAGTGTTTAATTTCGTTGTTTAACTATTGCTATTGCTCAAATTTCAATTGCTTCCAATTAAATTGCTCAAAGTTCAATTGAAGAGTACAGGGGAAAAACCGCTTAATTTCGTAGAAAACTTTCCTCATCAGGCATCTTCGGCGATGATAGCGAGTCATCGCCTAAACTGATGTAAAGAAACCAGTTTCTCACTTTCTTGTGCACTTTCATCTTCTCTCACTGCAACCCTAAAATTCAGTTCCGCATTTTATTCAAAAGACTGTGTTCATCATCATGTTAAGCTTTAAAAATAAAGTACGATAATTGAAAATCACGAATTTTTCTAACACAATTAAGAGAAATTTTAAGATTAGCAAATTAATTGAAAAGTCCTAAACCACGACTTTTCTACCTAGCGAGATTCACGCGATGCACGATTCTGACGCTTGGACCAAGCGAAGAAGAAAGAGAGAAACCGGTTTCCTGCCGCCAATGTCCGCCAAGCAGACACAATTACGGGACGACTCCTAATAAATCAAGCGGTTCTTCCCCTGTACTCTTCAATTGCTTCCAATTTAATTTACCCAAGAAAAATTACAGTACTCTAATTACAGGGGTACAGAGTAGTTATTACTTTGATTTCACGGTCATATTAAAATTATTTGTCTTTATTTAAAAAAATTCTGGGCATGAGTGACTTCTACTATAAACATTTGCATAACGGTCTTTTTTTTTATCGGACTTCTCTTTATCAGAAAGATGGTTCATCTGTTTTGATAAGATCAAGAAGATCTGTCAAAGATATTTTCATCTGTTTTGGATGCTTTAAAAAAAATTTACATTTTGTAATATAATATTTTAATTAACTTTCTGGTACTTAAAAATTAAAGATTTTCTTTTTTTAAAAGAGCAGATTTTTTCAGAAAACTTCATAAAACTTTTCATTAATCCACAAAATTCCACAGGACTATTGAGTTGAATTATCGTAGCACTACACTCTTAAAAAAAAAAGAGTGAAATCCACTCCTATAGGGGAAGTGCATTTTGGCACCGGAAAGGAGTGGAAATTAACCCAGACAGAGTTAAAACTGCTCGTTTGTTTTAAGAGTGTAGAGACTTTCGTTCAAATCCACTCTTCATAATAAATCTTAATTTCTTAGATGTCTTTCTTGTATTTTTGTCAGCACTTTTTCGTTTTAACGCAACCGAGTCTTGAATAAAATAACGCAACACAATAGGGCGGTCTCTAAACGCGACTTTCATCATAAGAGTAGGCGAATCTTGGCCGGTAATTAAAGTACAGTAAAATTTCGTGGAAAGACATAAGTGTTGACTTGTTTCGACGGACTTTGTGCTTTCGTAATTTACGAAAGTATCACAGCAGTTTTTTATAAAGCGGTTATGAAACTACAGGGTGGTTATAAAATAACGCTCGCTATTCGGAGTGGTCTGTAGCTTGAATGTTGTTGTTTCTAATGCCACTCGGTAACCGAGCCCGGAGTAGAGAACTACCCGATTTTAAGGCGAAGTGGGGCGCCTTCCGTTTTTATTGAGCGCCACAAAGGAGGAAGTCCGATTTTTGCTCGCAGCAGGACACATCCGTTTTACAGGAATGTCCCTTTCACACATCCATTCTCACTCACATATCGGAATCCAGATCAAAGGCCGATAACCCCTGATCTGGTACCCCCAGAGGTATTAATTTGGTATGGGAACATGGAGGACTTTGTGACCACGACATATTTAACGTGCCCCAGCCACCATTAGCAACACGGCGGTCTTTAGTCGAATACAAGCGCCGACCCAGCAACCATCAGAATTGCGAGCACCGCCGAGGACAGAACCCACAACCCTTCCGATGCGAGCACGACGCTTCACACGACTGAGCTACCGCGGCTCATTGAATGAATAATCCGAATGCAACAAGCATTAGGCGCGTTTACATGAGCCATCCCCCCATTAGGGCAAAAAGTGGTCGAGCAGGATTTCTAACCCAAACTCCGCAATCAACCCCCCTTCGTAAAATAAGGCGTTTACATGGGAACCGGGGGTTGATGACGTAGAAGCGCGGGACATCTGACATTTCTTGACAACTGAGTAATGTATTAATTGTGACTCGCATATTTAGCTAGCAATACTTTTCTATAAAACCTACATTTCATAATGATTAGCAATATTTTGATGAGCTACACCACACACGTTCCGAATTCTAGAAGGCCCTGGATTGCCGAATCCACAGACAAGAAGTCGAAGTATAAGTGGCAGAAACCATGGAATGAAACGCAAACCCTCCTTGATTGGAGGGTTTGCGAAACCCCCCCAATGAACCCTGCAATTACCGGTTCTGCCGGGGCAAAAAATCCCCAAGAGGGAAAAATTGCGGAGTTTGCTATTCATTCCATGGATTCGATGGCTCATGTAAACGCGCCTATGAGACACTTACTAATCAAGAAGGGGGGAAATAATGGAATCATAAAAAAGAAACTCGTCTCTTGACCAGGGTTCTAAATTACGAGCCGTAGCCAATTATGGCCAATTACGGCCAACACAGCCAATTACGCCTCGTAATTTAGAACCCTGGTCAAGAGACGAGTTCTTTTTTATGATTCCATCCTTTTACCCCCTTCTTGATTAGTAAGTGTCTCGATGTTTGCGTTGCATTCGGATTATTCATTCAAGCTACTCCGAATAGCGAGCGTTATTTTATAACCACCCGGTGTAGTTATTATCGTTGGAATGTTATCGTAGTTTGTTAAGTTAAGTTAGTTTGAATTATCGTCGCACTAGAGTTACACGAGGGCTATTGGAAACGGGCGTTGCCATTTAGAACCACAGTCAAGTGACGAGCCGAAACCTGAGTAGGCACCCAACTCAAGGGCGACATTGTACGCAGCGTTGGGACTTAGGAGCATGTTTAAAGTGCCCTCCCTCCACACGGGTACTATTCGTCGGACCTTTATTAGCTGCACAAACCGTTTATAGGCCGGCAGACAGTTTCCTCACTATTCATAATAAATCTTTATTTCGTCGTATAATTCTTGAATTTTTTCAGCACTCTTTAGTTTTATGCAACGCGTGTTTGAATAAACGACGCAGTTCGTCACTTGACCAGGGTTCTCAATGACGAGGCGTGATTGGCTGCGTTGAATCTCCTAAAGGAGGCTAGAAATACAGCCGGAAAAGGGCTGTGGGGAGCCTAGTGGTCAGCGTCTCGGTCTCGAGATCGGAAGGTCCCGCGATCGAGTCCCGGTACCACTGAAGACCCACCGAGTATATGCGGAGTACGTGCTCGTTAAATCTGTTGGGTCCGAAAGTCCTGTGGTCGGTCATTGCGCAGTTTACCACGGGTACAGGTCCCTGGAGACTATTTCCCTCCCCTTCATGGACATGTCTAAATTGTGGAGGTGGCGATAGATGGCAGCATCTGTCTTGTATGTGTGTGTATGTCGTGTCCGTCCTTCTTGACGAAGGTTTATAAGCGGGTCTCTGTGACCAAGCCCACAAACCTGAAAATATATGTCTACCAACCAACACCTATAGCCGGAAAATGATAATTACCAAATTACGTGGTAGAACAATAGGGCGGTATCTAAAAGCGACTTTGATGTCATTTGCATTATATTGGAGTAGGCGAATCTTAAGGCCGGTCATTAAAGTGCAGTAAAATTTCGTCGAAAGACACAAGGTGTTGACTACTGGGTCGGCGGGCTTTGTGCTTTTATAATTTATGAAAGCATCACAAACGCTGTTTCATAAAGTGGTTATGAAAGTATAGATATGTTCGTTAGAATGTTATTATTACACTCTTAAAACAAAATAGTGAAATCCACTCCCATAGGGGAAGGGCATTTTAAGCACGAAAAGGAGTGGAAAATAACTCAAACTGAGTTAAAACCGCTCATATGTTATAAGAGTGTAGGTCACGAAAGCTGAAATGGGTACAGCAGGCCTTGGCCCACTAATGGGCTGTTGCGCCGAGGAGTTCAGTTTAGTGTTTTTTTTTAACTAAAGACCAACACACGATGCACATTTTGTCTACTTTTCTCTTGTGAACACGTGCCCTTTGGTCTGAATTGAAACTAATAAAGAAAACAGAAATAAATGAACCCCAATCGAATCTGTATAAAATAACGGATCTCTCTCTCCCCCCCCCCCCCCATAACACTTTTAAATATGGTTTGGAAAGCCACGATGCATGTTATCAGGTTAAGATTTTGTCAAATTTAAGCCCAGAAACAAATGTTCTTTTAATTTACCTTCACTGTTTTCGCAATTTTATTGTTGATATTTAGCAGGAAAAGATTACGTGATATTTGAAATGATTCGACGATATCAAAAAATTATTCGATAAAAAAATGTTACTTGTCACAATATCATTGGAGAAACTATCAGGGTTGCCAGTCAAATTTAGGGAAAAAATAGTCGCTTTAGTTGCCTGGAATTTCCAAAATAGTTGCAAAAATAGTCGCCTTATTATCAAAATAGTAGCAAAAATAGTTGCATCAAATTTAAATACTACATGCAAAATCGAAACTTAAGACTTATAATTATTAATTTTTTAAAATTCTCTTTGCAAAATTTATTATTTAACTTTGATTGCTTCACTTTTTCGGCATGAAATCAACACATTCAAGGAATTGAATTGGAAAATGTTAAAATGGTTCCCTTTTTTAAGTTTTTGATTTGATTATGATAGTTGATAGATTTTAAGTAAGGTTGATGTTAAAATTTATATCAACTTAAATGAGTAAACAGCAGTGCTAGGAATTTTATAAGAAAATTTAGGAGCAATATGTGCGACTTAGGAGCAAATGTACATTATCTAGGACCCTTATTAAGGAAAAAAATATTTTTTACTAAAAAATGTTTTTATTTTAAAATTAATCTGCAATATTTAGATGTCTACTGGGTATCCCACTGGAAGATTTTATTTTTTAGATCGCCTAAGTTTCGAGATTATAGAATCACTAGAGTTTTGCGATTGAAGCATCAGAGTTTCGATAACTAAGTTTCAAAAAAATTTAGGAATCACCATTTACAAATTTTACAGTAACCAGAGTTTCTTAATTTTAAGATCGCTGCAGTTGTAAGATTTTAAGACTGTTAACTTTTTTTCAAGTTCAAGCTGATTATTTTTGGCGAGATTGTTGAAAATCACGATGAAAAAAGTTGGTATTAACTGTTCTGATAACCTAGTCTCCGTAACTTTGACTACATTTATTTTTTTGTCCCAAAATTGAAGGATTAGGTCGTATTTTGCGACTAGGCGACTGTAAATTTCGAACCCTGCTAAACAGCAAACACCTAATTTGAATTTGATTTCGTTGACCAACTCAGAATGTTGTTTCCCTTAAAAATAGAACTGTTTGTTAAAATATTATGTCTTAATTCATCTTGGAATTACCTTAAATAATTTAATAATTAAAAATAAAAAGCATTTTTGCATTTTTAGTTTGATTTTTTTTTACTTTCTCCATCAAACACAAAACATACAAGTTAACAAAAATATAGATATTTTCACTTTTTTATAAATATGAAAATATTATATCAGGTAGATATAATTTGTTAAATTTTATTATTTTAATTTGTTAAAAGAACATAATTTTAAGTTTTGCTTAATCTTGTCTATATGTACATAAAAGTTAGTGAACTTTGCTTTTAAATATCTTTTACATAACTTTCAAATTCACATTTAATATTTTTTCGAATAACTAAACATTTATAATGGTTCACACAAAACTTCTGAGATGTGCCAAGGTTCAACCAACAGATTAAAATATAGATTCTTATTACCAGAAAACTACTTTATCCGCACGTAAACGCGCAAGTCACTGACGATTCTACTATCCCAAACCAGAGGTGATCCTACTGTCTCAAACCAGATGTGATCCATTTGTCCCAAAACTCCCGCGATTTAACTATCCCGAAACTCCCGCGATCCAATGTCCCGAAACTCCCGCGATCCAACCGTCCCGAAACTCCCGCGATCCAACCGTCCCGAAACTCCCGCGATCCAACCGTCCCGAAACTCCCGCGATCCAACCGTCCCGAAACTCCCGCGATCCAACCGTCCCGAAACTCCCGCGATCCAACCGTCCCGAAACTCCCGCGATCCAACCGTCCCGAAACTCCCGCGATCCAACCGTCCCGAAACTCCCGCGATCCAACTGTCCCGAAACTCCCGCGATCCAACTGTCCCGAAACTCCCGCGATCCTACTGTCCCGAAACTCCCGCGATCCAACCGTCCCGAAACTCCCGCGATCCAACCGTCCCGAAACTCCCGCGATCCAATGTCCCGAAACTCCCGCGATCCAACCGTCCCGAAACTCCCGCGATCCAACCGTCCCGAAACTCCCGCGATCCAACCGTCCCGAAACTCCCGCGATCCAACCGTCCCGAAACTCCCGCGATCCAACTATCCCAAAACTCCCGCGATCCAACTATCCCAAAACTCCCGCGATCCAACTATCCCGAAACTCCCGCGATCCAACTATCCCGAAATATCTATATTCCGGCGATCTATATCCCGAAACTCCGGCGATTTTACAACCGAAAGATTTTGGCTATTTTGCGATTGTAAAATGTGGCCTTTCGGAGATTTTAAGGGGAGGAATACCAAAATAAAGGATATCAACGATCGCGCGGAAAAAATTTGAAAAAGTCGCCCATCCTTGAAAATAGTTGACAAAATGCAGAAAATAGTCGCTTTTGGCTTGATTTTGTCTAAAAAAGTCGCCATAGTCGCCGGGGGTCGAAAATAGTAGCAAATAGTCTCCTTTTAGTCGCCACTGGCAACCCTGAACTATATATAAAAGGCAAAGTCCTGACTGACTCACTGACTGACTGATTCATCCATTCACTTACGTATCAACGCCCAGCCAAAACTCTCTACTGGAGGTACAACTACCAAATTTTAGGAAAATAGTCTTTTTATATCGTAGGCGTCATTTAAGAAGCGATTTTTCGAAATTCGAACCCAAACGGGTGTAGGTGTGCAAAACGTGAGCCGGCCTATGGGAAAGCCCTCTTAACTTCCTAGAAGGGCCTGGATACAATCGGACTTCTTTTTTAAAAAATTAATACTGATATTAGAATGGGAGGAAATTATAATATACTGATGGAGTGTTAACCAGGGGAGAGGATATCGATTGTCATAAAGTAAAAGATTACATATAAAAACAATCACCGTTAGTAAGGGTAAGGGTACACCCGTGCAACGCCGGGTTTATAAAGCTAGTAAAACATATATGCCCAAAAAAAATTCCCGAAAGTCGAATGAACTTTGCCGTGAATATAAAAGTGATGTGTGTGTGTAGAAGCGGTTCTAACTTACATCACACCATGCCTTGTTTTCGTTTCATTCATAAGTGAGAGTTATTTATATAAAAAAAATACCTGGTGAATGTGTCTGAGATCCAGCATATTATCTGGCGATGCATAATTCGAGTCGTAAATTGCTGAGAAAAAATGCGCAAGGAAAAGTGAAGTGTCGGTCGGGTTTTTTTTTCACTGCTTCGCCGGAGAGCGTTTAGATTGGTTGGTTGGCATGGTAGACATATATTTTTAGGCTAGTGTGCTTGGTCACAAGGACCCGCTTATAAACCATCGTCAAGAAGGACGGACACGACGTACACACACATACAAGACAGATGATGCCATCTATCGCCACCTCCACAATTTATACATGTCCCTGAAGGGGAGGGAAATAGTCTCCAGGGACCTGTACCCGTGGTAAACTGCGCAATGCCCGACCACAGGACTTTCGGACCCAACAGATTTAACGAGCACGTACTCCGCATATACTCGGTAGGTCTTCAGAGGTGTCGAGATGGCGGGACCTTCCGATCCCGAGATCTTAACCACTAGGCTCCCCACGACCCACGTGTCGGACAAGTACATAACACTAGTTCGGTTTTTGTAGCTGTTTCGCGAGTTATTTATAGAAATAAATACCTGCGATTCAGCATATTACCTCGCGATGCATAATTCGAGTCGTAAGTTACCGAGAAAAAAATGCTTAAGGAAAAGTGGAGTGTCGGATAAAAATGACTTTTTTTTGTTAGGGTTTTGAAGCTTGTTAGTTTGTACGTGTTCCGGCCGTCTATTTCAAGCCTCCTTTAACGCAGGCAAATTAAGCCTCGAAATTGAGAACCTGGTCACGTGCTGAGGTCGACACCTGAGCTTGCACCCAAAGCAAACCTTTTGTTGTGGTTTGCTTTGGTTGCCCGATCAGGCGTCTAATTCGTCACTTGGCAAAAGAGTTCTAAATTACGAGGTGTAATTTGGCAGTTCTAAAGCTCCATGGAGGATAGGAGTCGAGAGCCAGAAAACGCGTAACCCAACCTAAACTATTCGAAATTTGGGGTCCGTGTGGCCTGATGGGTTTGATCGCAGCCCATTGCGCTAACAGTCTGCCCACTGTACCGGGTGCGGGTTCGATTCCCGCCTTCGCCCAGGGTGTACTTTCTCTCCCTGTGTCAGTAGAAATTCTATCAGTATCTGTCTTACTTGACGAAGGTTTATAAGCGGGTCTCTGATCAAGCACACAAGGCGGAACATATATATACCAACCCTATCCTATTCAAAATTTGAAAAGATCCTTTTTTAAATTGATACATTTAGAATACCTTATAATATTAAAATGCACTGAAAAAGCTGTACTTTGGTCGATTTTCTTGAAAAAACGTTCATTTGCAAATACGACACTTTTTTGCGCACGTCACACCCGTGCATTTCAGAAACGTCTTAAATATAAAAAACCTGCCTCGGCTTGACAAAGATGCGAGGTAGTCCCTCAAATTAATTTGTGAAGTCTGTGGGTTCGATTACCAACTATGGCATGGATGTCCCTAGCCATTTAGAATCTAATTACAGGGTGGTAACAAAATCCTTGAAAAAAAGTTCCCTGATATTTCCATGATTTCCCTGATACTTTCATAAAAAAGTCCCTAATTTTACAATTACTTTTTAGTTAAGTTTAGTTTGAATTATTGTCATACTAGAGCTACACGAGAGCTATTGGCAACGGGTGTCGTAATTTAGAACCACAGTCAAGTGACGAGCTGACACCTGAGTAGGCACCCAACCCAACCGTTAAGGGCGACATCATACACAGCGTTAAGACTTTGGAGCATATTTGACGTTTGATAATAATTGACAGTGTTTTGCTTCTGTGTGATAGAAAGATAGTCGAGTTTACTTTTGTAGCTCCGGTTCAGGCCAATCGGACCAACCAGAATACTTTCTTTTGATCAAGAAGTGTCTGCTAGATCGCAAGAATAACCTAAACCTGCTGTTTAAATAATACGAAATGGAAAAAATTCCCTGATATTTTGCTAAATTTGAAAAATTCCCTGATATTTCCAGAATTAAAAAGTTCCCAGAGAATTCCCTGATTTCCAGGTTTTCCAGGTTCTGTTACCACCCTGAATTAAGTGGTGAAAAAAACATAAAGTAGAGCGTAATTTCCGAAATTAAGCTAATACTTGTTTAAAAAAAACTTACAAAAAAGTACAGGGATATTTTTATGTGCTATCTGTTTTTTTTTTTATAATTATTACGAAGCGTTATTAATTAAGAAGATGAAGAAAGTCCAAAAGAAGAAAGTCCAAAAGAAGAAAGTCCAAAGAAGAATAACTATATGATACACTTCGGACTGCTGGGTGTTTCCAGCAACACAGATGAACCTTAAAATTGCATAAATTTTACTATTAAGTAAATTAAATATTGTAAAATTGTAAAGTATTAAGTAGTTTTTTAAGACTGTTTACTACAAAAGCGTTTTTTCAAACTATGTATTAAAAAAGTATTTAAAAATACACATTTTGGCCAATTAGGGAGAACTCTTTTGCGAACAGGGTCATAAAAAATTCTCTTAAAAATAATGGTTTAAATATTTCGTCAAAAAAAAGTACGCTCTCTCCAGGGTTAAGATTGTTAGAGTATATTAGTAACATAACTTATTAAAACTAGGGGGTGAAACACCACACAACTTTCAATTACCACTCAATAATAGATATTCAATATACTAGAATTCGGTTTAAGGTTTGAACAAGGTTTTCGGTTTTCAGCAATATACCCCTTTAAAACCTAAACATTTCTAATGTAGTTACCGTTTGCGCATGCACGATTTTCTCGAAAACCTTATTATGACGTACGACACATACTATAGTTAAACTCATAGTTTCCTTGCACAGAAGCCACGACCATGGGCGGAGCTATAAAACGCGCGGAGCAATCAGATGAAGAGGAGAAAATTTCATCCGTTTTATTTTGTCTTTTTCTGATTGCTCCACGCGTTTTATAGCTCCGCCCATGGTCGTGGCTTCTGTGCAAGGAAACTATGAGTTTAACTATAGGAACTCATTCGCCAAATTTGAGGTCTTGTGGTTCAATTCGGAGAGTTGTTTCAGACAGACAGACGAACCAATGTTCAAAAAGCACTTCTATTAGAATACCCTTCAAAATGGGTAGAAAACACAAATTTCCGATTTCTCGAGGTCCTTTGCATTATTTACATTGCCTTATATTTCATATTAGGTAATTGAAAACAAGTAGGTTTGTAACAGAATCTGCCACTTAACCCGCTTCCACACAACAGTTGTGTTTAACAGGTAAAAAGGCGACAAACACAGCATTGATTATTCTATATTAAACTTTACATGCTAAATTTGGCTAGTTTCATTTATTTTATTTCGAAAATTCAATAATTATTACTTATCATTTGCAAAAATTTATTTATAGTTCAAAGAATAAATATGTCATATTCCTCGCTTTTAAATAGCATTAAAACATTTCATATCCACGTACAAAGAATCTCGAAGTGAAATATTTTTGCCGTCACTTCAAACGGATCGATGTCGCAAAAATAAATTCATTTTAATTTATCGTCTAAAAGAATTAAAGTTTCTCGAGCGATTGTAGCGAATGGCAATGGTGATTAAATTCTAATAAAAATGGCTTCCTATGCTTTTTAAATGAGCATTCAATGTTGCAGTTTTTTAAATAATTGAAGTACTTCGAAGTCGAATTCTTTTCTGAAATTTTCAATGTATTCTAATTTCGATGCGCTGGATTTTTTGACGTATCACACTTGTCCGTAGCATTTGTAGCTTGGACTATGAAAGTGGGTGACGGACTTAAGGACGGATGAACTGAACGATTCTAATACCTTCCACTTTTTACGTTATAAGCGTAGTGTGGAAGCTAAAAATCACTTACAACTCTATGAAAGAAACTTGCCTTCCACTCCCTAGTTGCATAAACATGAAGAAGAGCTCACACGGTATCAAAACAATGCGAAACACAGTCAGCCACTTATGCAGTGTTTCCACTCCAAAATATTAAAAATCCCTTCCAAGGAACCAAAAAATCCCTTTTTATCCCTCAGCCGCCAAATTAGCAACCTTTTGCCTCGTATTCTTCTTTTGAATTCTTTACGCCATTGGGAATATTTCTTATGATGTCACGCTCTCCGAACGCTCTAAAAAATTCTTAATTCCAATGCGCACCCTCCATAATAATAAAGTTCAATAGCAAAACCAACTAGCAACAAACTCTATGAAATGACGAAAAAATAACATTCCAAAAAAAAAAAATTCCCATGCGCGCAACACCAGCGTCACCTACCATTTCGCCAGAAAATGCCATATAACCACAAAAAGTATTTATCGCCCTCTAGAAATCTTTGGCGACAGAAACCTTGCACTTTCAGTTTTGTTCAAAACTAACCATTTTTGAACAAAGTGGCAGTTTTTTGTAAAAAAATATCCCTAGTTTGACTCATTTTTCTCTTTCAAACCCGATTTATCCCTTAATATCCCTCAATCCCTTTTTCATCCCACAAGAGGCCAAAATATCCCTTAAAAGGGATAAAATCCCTCCAAGTGGAAACACTGCACTTATGAATGCTTTGACTTCAACGAAGAATGAAAGGTCAGGGCTACCAAATGGTGTAGAAAAACAGTTGCCTTCTTTTGCGTTTTACCCCGAATAAAAGCAGTTTTTAGGGGATTAACATTTCTTCCAATAATTTCAGGTCGAAGATATTATTTTTTTAATTAGCAAGAATTAAACAAAATAAATATAGCAGGTATTGAGAACGTGGAGATTTACACTGCTCGAAAGAATTAGGGGTATGCATGGTTTAAACCCTTTCACCCCCAATGGTTCCATTTGGAATCATCAGCTTCCGATTTTTTTTCTCACTAAGTTGAGCTCGAACTTATTTATCGTTAGATGGAAGAATCATGTCTTTTGAAGAATTAAATGATGTTTGTTTTAATTAAATGAAAATATAAAAAACATGGTAAAATAAAATTCACTCCCAAAAATTTTTATGAAATAAATTTACCTTAAATTCTTAACGCTTGCATTCTTAGATGTTTGAAAATTCATTTTAACTTTTTTAACAAATAAAGTTATGAACAAATTATTGTTATAATCTATTCAAAAGTAATGATTCCAATTTTTCCCCCCTTACATTTTATTTTAAAAAATTTAGATTTTTTCCCCCAATTTTTACCATATCATTCAGGATGTATAATGAATCTATTTCACAATTTTTAGAATGAAAAATAAAACGTTGGAACTGAGAGGGTTAACAAAAGTACGCTCCCTTAATTGTTTGGAGCAGTGTATATATTATTTTTTTAATTAGGAAGAATTAAACAAAATAAATAGCAGGTATTGAGAACGAGGAGATTTATATCAGTCTGTCTGCACGATCTTCTCCTAATTACGTTTAAACTGTCCGATTTAAAAAATTCTTTTGTTAGAAAAATAAAAATTGGCTTTCTGCAAATGGCATTTTTTTCCCTTTTGCGTTTTCCCTCGATTAAAAGCAGTTTTTGAGATCAACAATTGTTCGGATAATTTTTAGTCTAATTTTCTTCTTTACAATGCGGAATAATGAAACAAAAATGAATGAGCAGGTATTGAGATCGTGGAGATTTACGTCCGTTTTCCTGTACCCCCTTCTAAATGCTGCTTTAAGGGGGAATGGGCGCGCTGGACCGCGGGTCTCCAAACTCAAGTGCCTCAGTGTTAATCCAATGGCGAAAAAATTATTTTCTCTGCCACATTTCTCCGGCTGTATTGAATATTTTTACAAACGGTGTTTTTTAAATGATAAATGTATATAACTTACAGGTCTCTATAATCCCACTTTTTGAAATTGCTTCGAATATTTTGTGTAAAATTATTTATTGAAAATTTAAAAAATATATTCGAACCCATTTCAAAAAGTGGGAAGGTCGGGACCTCTGTAAGTCAGCTATATTTATCACATAAAAAAATCCGCTTGTAAAATTATTCAACACAGCCGGAGAAATGTGGCAGAGAAAATATTTTTTCCGCCATTTGGATTAACACTGAGGCACTTTGCTTTGGAGACCCCCGGTCCAGCGCGCCCATTTCCCCTTAACAGTCCGATAATAAAGCCGACAGGCCCTTTTTTACCCGACAATGACAAACACCCGACAGGTTCGAAATTTCAACACATCAATAAATGAATCTCTTTATGTGTAATTAAGGACAATTTAATTACTAATTATAGCATTAATATTGTTGCTTTTGGAAAGAGGGATTTTTTTATTGCTATGTAAACATAAAATATTTTTGGTTCGAAAAAGTCGAAATATAAAAGGATGAAAAAGTACAATTTTTCACTGCTTTTGAGTGAACTTATTTTCACACTGTTCAAGAGCATAACGCACGGTCGACCTAGTAATGTAAAGTCGATTTTTCACGCATTAGAATCTCAGCAATTTATACCCGTCTTCGCACGGAATAAAAATATCATGGATTCCATATTGTACCATATACTGTATGATCATACTATCATGTTCGCGTATAATTATAATCGTTTCATTGCCTTAATCCAATGAATGCGCTAAATGCACTCATAAATATCACACAATCCTCATAAAACACTCATATCAACTTTAGCTATTTGGCGCTTGGGACAATTTGCAAAAATGATATAGCTACCACACCATTATACGCTCACAAAATGACTTCACAAGACCAGCTTATAAATTATTATAAGAATGCCTATTTGGCAAATTTATAATAATTGGCGAGTTTCGGCACGTATTGGCGAAAATAAAAATATACACTAATAGCTTAGTGGAGGCTTTTATAACATCATAGTTCAGAATAGCTTAACTATTACATTTATGTTTAATATATACGCAGCACATGAAATCATGAAAAATCATCAAATAAACACATAATCCGGGAATGAAGATGGGGGAAATTTCACTTGAACTGTCAATATTTCAAATAAGAATAGTCGAAGTAAGGCAAAAGAATAAAACTTTGCAATTTAAAATGTTCGTAAAGTTTATTAATTTTTCAGCGTGGCATCAGGTAAGAGAAAATATCGGATTGAGCGAAAGTGGTAATTTTCAGAATTCGAATTTTCTCTAAAATGGATCAAATAGAAAAACTAAGCCTCTGATGCACACTAATATTAAAGGAATCTTCTAAATCGAATCCTGGGGCAGTATAAGTGTTTTTACGATCGAAGACAGACCACAGACAGATCTTATTATATTATAATAATTCTTAAACTCTTAAAAATATTTCGGAAGAAAACTTGCTGCACTTTCAACGCAATTTTTGCACTAATCATGCGTTATAATTTGGTCTCAACACAATGTTTATGTTGTTTCAACACTACTTGTAATAACTGAGAAAAACTCCCTTTTTCGAAATGAAAGTCAACACACTTTTATCTTAGTGTGTAATATTTCCATAGATATCATAGTTAAAGTATTAGATTGGCAGATCACGTGACCTCCAATGGTAGCGACGGGACGCGCATGGAGACCAGAATAAGAGGGCAAATGGGCCAGTGTTGCTGCCACTTTAAGGAGAAAAATACTACGAAAAAATACCATTTAATTCTAAAATTACAAAAAAAAAATACTAGAAAAGGATTTAAAGTCACTAAAAAGATTCCAAAATGCAGCTAGTATATTTTTTTGTAATTTAGTATTAAATGGTATTTTTTCGTAGTATTTTTCTCCTTAAAGTGGCAGCAACCACTGGCCATTTTGCCCTCTTATTTGGCCTCCATGCGTGACCCGTCGTTAGCATTGGAGGTCACGTGATCTGCCAATCTAATACTTTAACTATGATATCTATGAATATTTCCTACTTCTTTTAGAACCAGGGATTGGAGTAACGCGTTACTTGTAACAGTTACTTTTTTTAGGTAACGCCGAATAACGCCGTTGCATTTCTCAGAAAGTAACTCTAACTGTAACTCAGTTACTTTTAGCGGTAACGAAGTAACGAAAAATTTTCTTTACTTTTCCGTTAGTTTCCGAAGGCTGTCTGATGATAATTTTGAAATTCCACTCCTAAAAAAAAGGGAACATTTCGCATTCCCGAAATACGAGTATTCTTGAGAGTTAAAATGTAAAGCATAATAGAATTGTCCACTATGGCTGCTAAAGGCGTGACGGCGGCTTTCATCCAGAATTGTCAAAGTACGAATTTTTTCCTTGTTTGTTTACCTTTCCAAGTATCACATAATAAGCCCTGCAATTACAAGAATTTACCGAAAAGAAGGACTTTGAAATAAATCACGCTAACTGCCAAGCAGGTTGGATCCCTCAGTGCAAACCCCTTTGTGTGTTGTCTGAATGCGTTCGAGAACAAATGACCAACAACAAGTCCTTCTCCTGGAAAAGGGGTGGGGATGGGGAGGCAGGGAGCGCACGATCATTCTTGAGCTACCCCTATTTCTGTTAATACCCTCCAAAGCGTTTACTGATGGACTCTTTGTCGGGTGATTATCAGGGTAAAGGATTAAAATTAAAAAAATGTTTATTAATTAAAATTACAGTGTTTTGTTTGTGCTTATGTTTCGTTTATCTTGATTCTCTTTGAATAATGGCTTATAAGGCTAAATTTCAATTTTTCTTATAACTTGAAATTTCAAAAAGTAACTCAAGAGTAACTTCAAAGTTACTTTTTGTAAAAAGTAACTGTAACACGTTCCTTTTTATATTAAGTAACTGTAACTGTAACAGAGTTACTTTTTTAATGAAGTAACTGTAACACAGTTACTTTTTTAATGAAGTAACTGTAACTGTAACACAGTTACTTTTTAAAAGTAACTTTCCAATCCCTGTTTAGAACTTCTTGTTTTAACTTATAGCGGAAGGACTTATAACCCGTAAAAAGTTATCGTATTAATTTCCAATTTTCGATGCTAACTGAGAATTTAACTTTAAGTTCAGCATTAAATTGAGTTATTACCGTCGAATGGGTAACTTTGGCCCAAACTAAGAACTTCTAATTATATATACACACTGTAAAAAAACTTGTTTTTACAGTTAAATACTATATTTTTACAGTTAAAAACTGTTCGTTAGAAAAACAGTTTATAAAACTGTTTTTATCTTCGTTAACGTGACGTCACACTCACAACCCATCAAATGCACCTTCTCTACGGGGAAATTTGAAGACGTGCAAAGAGTCACGAGATTGAGATCATCGTTCTGATTCGTTCTCGCGCATCGAGTTTCTGTAGCGTTAATGTTTATTAACTGTAACTTTGACGTAGATGTATTAACTGTATTTGTAACCGCATGTGGCGGTCAGCACAAATGCCCAATAAAAAAGCCCTCGCGACCACCGAGTAATTACTTTGTCGCAGACGGTACAGTATTAGGCTCGCACGTAAGAGGTTCCTGGTTCAAAACCGAGCCCGGTCCTTACCTCTTCCAGGAACCTCTTGCACGCGAGCCCAATACTGTACCGTCTGCGACAAAGTAATTACCTGGTCGCGAGGGCTAGTATTGGGTATTTTATTTAAGCAGGGAGAAACTGTTAAATTAACGGGGGGAAACTATTAAATTAACAGTTTTTCCCTGCTAAATTAACAATTTTTCCCAGTTAAAATTACAGTTTTCCTGTAAAAAAAATTACAGTTTTAAACTGTAAAAAAACAGTTATCAACTGGCGTCAAAGTTGACAGTTTTTAACTGTAAAAACAACAGGGTTCTTTTTACAGTGCACTTATTAAAAATGTGCTTGCCTTTTTCCATTCGTGGTAACTATCTGCTTTAATCTACGAGTAAAAAAAATATTCAAGAAGTCAGTGCTAGGCTTTTATGCTTGGACCAAAGTTACCCTAAAGGGCCAAAGTTGTCCCATTCGACACTACAACAAACGTCATGTGTTGAGGTTTATGTAATCAAATATGATATAAAGTCAAACTCGGTTACAACAACAACAACTCTTTTGTATAAATGCTCGGTCCCTTCAATTGTCCCATAGTCATTAATGTTATACAGGGTTTCCACACTTTTTGGCAAAAAAATATCAAGGACTATTTAAGGACTTTTCAAGGATATATATCGTCATTTTCAAGGACTGTATATTCTAACATGCAACACCTTAATTTCACGATAGTTTTTAAAAATTCATTTAGAAAAGGACTAAGAGCTCTCTAGCTTTCAAATGAACTTAGTGTTAAAGAAAAAATTTATTAAATTTATTTTAATAATCATTTAGTTATTAAAAAATCAACCTAAAATCACTTGCTCTGCTTTCTTGGATTCTACAAACAATAAATCAAAAAATAAAATAGGATCTGATTCACATTGAAAAGTGTTTTTAATGAAGCCAAAATAAACATTTGCAACACTTCAAGATAAATTTGTCTGCCCAAACAATTAAGGACTTTCAAGGTGGATAATGTTTTTCAAGCACTTTCAAGACCTTGAAAATCACTGTTTTTTTTCCAGTCACTTTTCAAGGTTTTCAAGGACCATGGGCAACCCTGGTTAAAATATCTTGCTTATAACGACAATTTTAAAATTAACTCCTCGGTTGTAATGCAAAATAAATATACGTTTTTATATTACTAGCTTCCGAAACCCGGCATCGAACGGGTTAACTTTTAATAACAGTGATTTGTTTTTGATACAGCTTATAATAATCTGGACGGTCAGTTCATTGGCGACTTTTGGCGAACTTTAAAATTTAACAGTTAAAATAATTTGTACGTCATCGAATTTAATTGGACGATGTGTTTCATTTAACTTAACTGTATTTATCGAGTTGCATGAAATGTGAAGTACACTCTTAAAACAAACGAGCGGTTTTAACTCAGTCTGAGTTAATTTCCACTCCTTTCCGTGCCGAAAATTCACTTCTCCTATAGGAGTGAATTTCACTCTTTTGTTTTAAGAGTGTAGAAGAAAAAAAAATCGTTTATTTCACTATTTAAATTTTATTTTAAATGATGCAAATGTCGTTAAATTTGAAATTTGTTTTCTACCTAAACATTATCGACCGGAGTAATCAAAATACATTGATAACTAAATTTCAAAACGACACTAAACCGGGACATTAGACACTAATGAGTTAATCCAACACAAATTTCTACAATAGTATAAAAGAATGAGAATGCCTTAGTAGAAAAGGAGCGACGTTCCATGAAATAACGTAGGACAAGATCCCTTTTTAAGTTGTCATTGCAGGTGAGAAATTGCGAATCTTGTGCAAACACTATAACTGCCATTGCTTCATGGGGACGACCATCAACTTTCGCGGAAGTTTGTGAAACCCCGCGAGAAACGGAGGTGTTTGAGAAACATTCTTAGGGTGTGAGTTTGGTATGGTGTGAATGAATTAATGGCATACTAGAGCCATACAAGGGTGCTAGAAAATCATGTAAACTCAAGAGGGAGGGTAGCCTGGTCGGTAAGGTCTTGGACTGGCATCCCTGAGGTTGTGAGTTCGAGCCCAGCTGCCTTCCGAAGACCCCCGTGTACGCTAATGGTGACTGGTGCACGTTAAATCCGTCGTGGTCACAAAGTCCTCCAAGTTCCCATACCAAATCAATACCTCTGGGGGTGACAAGCCAATTCTGGGGATCCTCTATTTGACCTCTGTCTCTAAAAATTAGATGGATCCACTTATGTGTGTGTGTTGTGTCTGTCTTACTTGACGAAGGTTTATAAGCGGGTCTCTGACCAAGCACACAAACCGGAATGTATAGTCTACCAACCAATTAAGAGGGAGGTCAAAAGTAGAGGTGTATAACACTACACGACTTACAATTACCACTCAATAAATCCTTTTATTCGGCAAAAGTCGCCAAATTTCTAAATACAGTCAAATTTGGATACAACGACCTCCTTTGCAACGCCATATAAATGTTTGGTCCCTTTGAATTTCCCATTAACCTTAATGTTATAATATCCTGCTCAATAGGATACAAGGACAATTTTTAATGGACTCCTCGGTTATAACGTTAAAAATAGATATTTAAATGATATTCAAGAGGCCTTCTTAAAGAAAACAAGTCGGTTTGTAACAGAATCTGTCACTTAACCCGCTTCCACACAACAGTTGTATTTAACAGGTAAAAAGGCGCCAAACACAGTATTCATTCTATATTAAACATTTACATGCTAAATTTGGCTAGTTTCTTTTATTTTATTTCGAAAATTCAATAATTATTACTTATCGTTTGCAAAAATTAATTTATATTTCAAAGAATAAATATGTCCTATTCCTCGCTTTTAAATAGAATTAAGACATTTCATCAACATACAAAGAATCTTGTAGTGAAATATATTGGACGTCATTTCAAACGGATCGATGTCGCAAAAATAAATTTATTTTAATTTATTGTCTAAATAAATAGTTTCTCGAGCGATTGTTGCGAATGGCAATGGTGATTTAATTCTAATAAAAATGGCTTCTTATGCTTTTTAAATGAGCATTCAATTTTGCAGTTTTTAAAAATAATTGAAGTACTTCAAATTCTTTTCTGAAATTTTCAATGTATTCTAATTTCGATGCGCTGAATTTTTTGACGTATCACACTTGTCCGTAGCACTTGTAGTTTCGGCTATGAAAGTGGGTGACGGACAGAGAAATTGAACGATTATAATACCTTCCACTTTTTACGCTATAAACGTAGTGTGGAAGCTAAAAACAAGAAAAATTTCGTTTTTAGTATTTGAATTATATTTTATTCGCCAAATGATGCCAAAGTCGCCAAATTTGAAATTTATTTCCAATCAAAAAAATATTATTAAATGGAAAAAGAGATATTAAAATACAACTAATCGCGGTCCCTTGAATGACACTTGTACCTAGTTATGCTGCATCAAAAAAATATCTAAATAAACATTAAAATACAAATTAACTCACTTTCTCAACGTCTTCCGGTCCACTTCCGTTGTGCAATTCATCCAACGTTGGTCTCGGGAAATGCGCGTGGACCGAATGCGCATTCCTGTAATTTTCCGCCCTGGGCAGTGCCTCGTGGGTGTAGTGCCTCAGCGAGTGAACAGTGTCTTCTCCCTCTCCGTCCTCTTCTTCTGTGATTCCGTCTTGTTCGTCAGGGTCTGACACGATCTTGACCTGGAACCGGGAGATGGTGCCGTTGCTGTTGTTTTCCTCTGTCATTTTTTTTTGGAGTTAGTTGGTTAAGTTGAATGTGGTTAAAGTAGGAATGGAAGTGTATTTTGTATAGACTCCTCAGAAGATTTTTAAAAATACAACTCGAAGAAGCTATAACTCAAGCAGTTGTAAGTGGTATGGCTTAGTATCTCGAAAGAATGTGTTTTAAGAGGTTCACTGTTCACACACAATTTGGTTGTGGAATATAAGTGTGTTTTATCTAGAAACTCAGAGAGGATTTTTAAAAATATGTTCAACTTGATGGTTTGCAGAATTTCTGACACAAGTTCTATTTAACATACACAATTTATCTCTTCCACTCTCAAAGATGAATCTTGACAACTTATGTATCAAAGATTTTTTTTTAGGAATACGGTATAAGGCAATGACTATTAATTCATAAAACACGATAATCACAAGAAAAGATATACAGAAGTTGATTTGAATGAAACGGTATCGTTGCAAAATTGATGTGAAAGCAAATGGTAAAATAATACCGGAAAATGTAGGATGTTTGCAAAAGATGATATTTATCTAGACAGGTTATGTATCAAATTTTCTTCCTTTAAATAGCACAAAACACAATTCAGTGCACAATTCTTTCAGACACAATATGATGAATAATTCGATTGGTTTTATGCAAATAATTCACGAGTCTTTCTAGGGTACTGTCCAGTTTTGCTTCTCTAATTTACAACACTCTTCCTACAATAATATTCGAATTAAAAACACGGTCTTCTATGTTTTATATCCATCGTTACAAACAAAGATTATTTAATTTGTCCGGAATAATAGTTTTTTGAAAGAATTCTTTGGAATAAAATAATAAATATAAATAAATCCTCTCCACAATTTTTTTTTCCAATAGTTATATCTCAAACATTAACACAATGAATTGAATTCGGCAACACACTTACGTGTTCGAAAATTCTTTTCCGAGCGCGCGCAGGCGATTCTTCTGTTTCCCCAAGTTTTTCTGAGAAATTAATATTTCTTTAAAATAATTCTTTGGAATAAAATAATAAATACAAATAAATAAATCCTCTCCACAATTTTTTCAATAGTTAAATATCAACACATAGATCGAATTCGGCGGCACACACTTACGTGTTCGAAAGTTCTTTTCCGCAGACGATTTTTCCCGAAAAAGTGTTCGAATTCAAAAGCTTTGGAATAAAATAATGAACACAAATAAAAAAAAATCCTCTTCAAAATTTTTTTCAACTCAATACCAACACAAAAGATTAAATTTTGCCGCACACACTTACGTGTTCGAAAGTTCTTTTAGAAGCGCGCTCAGACGATGTTTCCCGAAAAGTGTTCGAATTCGAAGAATTTTTCTTTTAAAAGAATTCTTTGGAATAATAAATACAAATAATTAAATCCTCTCCACAGTAGTCAAATCTCAACTATTTATAACACAAATATCCGAATTCGGCGGGACACACTTACGTGTTCGAAAGTTCTTTTCCGAGCGCGAGCAGACGATGTTTATGTTCGAAAAGTG
Source organism: Oedothorax gibbosus (assembly GCA_019343175.1). Taxonomy (NCBI): domain Eukaryota; kingdom Metazoa; phylum Arthropoda; class Arachnida; order Araneae; family Linyphiidae; genus Oedothorax; species Oedothorax gibbosus. The sequence continues at coordinate 43,948,212 of CM033272.1, read as the reverse complement.
TTCGAAATCGAATAAGGGAGAGGGAGAGGTGTTTATGCAAAACCTGCATCTGGCTGATCTTTATAGACTTCGTTTTCTCACCTTGCGCTCGCAACGCCCCCTATCGATAAGGTTCGGAAATTCCTGGCATTCCGCTTTGCGACTATTTGACAAAATGGTAACTGTCACAATTTATTTTTTAGTTTTAGTTTGAATTATCGTCGCACCAGAGCTACACGAGGGCTATTGGCGACGGGCGTCGCATTTTAGAACCACAGTCAAGTGACGAGCCGACACCCGAGTAGGCACCCAACGCAACCGTTAAGGGCGACATCGTACGCAGCGTTAGGACTTTGAAGGATATTTAACGTGCACTCCCTCTACACGGGGTATTATTCGTCGGACATTTTTGGCTGCACAATTTATTTTTAGAGTTTATACTAGGTAAAGATTGATGAGGCAATTGAATCGTGAGGACATTCAGTAATTATTACTGAGTAGAAATTAATAGAGGCAAGGAATAATGTAGTAATGGAGTGTATGGCCGTAAACTCTTTAAGGCGCAGTGTTGTCCTGTTTAAAATACGTGAGTTTATCTTAACAAACTTTTTGGCTTTCAAAGTTCTTTTTAATAAAAACACTTTTTCGGACTCAGCACCCCCAAAACATGTTGAAAACACAAAATCTATATTTCGGATTTTTCCACCCCATCTCTAGCAATAGTGTTATTCCCTTACATTTCCTATTTGGCAATTTAAGCAATAAAAAGTAAAAAAAAAACTCTACCTAATGCTACTAATTTTTTAAAACCTTTCCACAAACAATTAACCTGTTAATTAGTTTCAAAATTGACCTGGTCCGATAGAAGAAGATCCGAAAATCAGTTTTCAACCTTTGATTACAGGTATCAGTCATTTATTTCGATAAAAAAATGAAGTTGATTGAGGGACAATATACGATATTAGAGTTCTTGAAAAAATAACTTTCAACTTTTCAAAAAGTTCTTTTAGTATAGTTAAACTCATAGAAGCCACGACCACGGGCGGAGCTATAAAACGCGCGGAGCAATGAGATGAAGACAAAATAAAACGGCTGAAATTTCCTCTTCCTCTGATTGCTCCGCGCGTTTTATAGCTCCGCCCATGGTCGTGGCTTCTGTGCAAGAAAACTATGAGTTTAACTATAGTTAATTTTTAAGGCATTTTGCATTAAAAACTATGTTAACTACAAATCAGTGATACGGTTTTTTTTTTGCATTTATAGCACAAAAAATGTGTATTTTCAGAGCTTAAGGATTGCTCAGTATTAAACATAATTTTTTTTAATTACTTTACAAAACATACTTTTTAGTATATATTTGTATGAAAAAAGTATATTTAGATGAAGAATATATATGTGTAGGAATTTGCTGGGATCTTAAGAGGTTAAGGATAAAACCTAACCCAAGGCCTTAGGGGCTGGGGAGCCCAGTCGGTTAGGCTAGCATGCGGAAGGTCCCAGGTTCGGGTCCGGGCATCGCCAAAATAACTGCCGACCTATAAACGGCCCGTGCAGCCAAAAATGTCCAATGAATAATACCCCGTGTCTAGGGAGTGCACGTTAAATATACTTCAAAGTCCTAACGCTGCGTACAATGTCGCCCTTAACGGTTGCGTTGGGTGCCTACTCAGGTGTCGGCTCGTCACTTGACTGTGGTTCTAAAATACGACGCCCGTAGCCAATAGCCCCCGTGTAGCTCTAGTGCGACGATAATTCAAACTAAACTAAACTAACCAAAGGCCTTATCGATATGTCAATTGAGTTGAATTATCGTGGCACTAGATTTACCTAGACGGGTACTATGGGCGACGGGTGTCATCATTTAAAACCATAGTCAAGTGACGTGCCACACCTGATTTGGCACCAAACGCAACTTAGGAGCGACATCGTACGCAGGGCAAGAAATTTGGAGCATATTTAACGTGCACTTCCTCTACTCGGGGTATTTATTTGGCGGACATTTTGGCTGCACAAACCATTTATAGGTCGGCAGTTAATCTGGTAATGACCGGTTCTGAACCTAAGACAATTCGAATGTAAGGCGTGCGCCTTGCCACTGGGCTCCCCAGCACTCTTGGTATGTCAAGGAAGCCTTCGGATTGAGGCATCAGGCAATTCAGTTTGACAAGTGTGAAAACTCTATCCCCTAGCCTAGCTTATTAATTCTTATTCGTTTTTCAATAAATATCACTTAAAGCTCTTTCAAACTAATACAGGAATTTCTGAAGATTACTTCATTTCTAAAGCTATTATTTTATGAGGTTCTTTGATACAAGAATTACACTCGAGACTAATCTGTAGTATTTTTGTTATCGTGGACAAAAAAAAATTGAAGAGCTTAGTGGAAGAACGTTCTAAGTGACAAAAAGATGAAACCGGGAAAATGAGCTTTAAAGTTTTTAGTTTTCATTTAGATCCGTTAAAAACGGAACTAGCAAGCGATAAAAAACATACTTGACTTAAAGTTAATGATAAAGGAGAAATTTGAAACCCTTAAAGAAGTTACTAACGTGTTGATAGACACAAAAATCTCAATTTTTTCAATAATGTCACTTAGCACGTTCTTCCACTAAGCTCTTCAATTGTATTATTGAATGTGCCTTACGGTGGTTGGCGCATCAAAATGTCGGATTGTTTGACTGTGTTCTACAAATACGACGCTCTTAGCCATAGCGCCCGTGTAGCATGCGACGATTAATTCAACTCAATAAAGCTAACCAACCTTATAATGTAATTGAATTAATTATTGCAACTAAAAGATTTTAGACGGTACTCTTGTGCACGAGTTTCTTTAAAACTAGTCATGACGTCTACACTGATTTGGCACCGTAACGCAACTTGAGTCGATCTCGTATCGAGCGGCAACAGAAATTGGTAGCACATTTAACCTGCAATCATCTATCGGGGTATTTATTTGATAAGATACATTTTAGGCTGCACAAAACAATTTATATGGCAGTACTCTGGTAATGCCGATTTTCTGAAAAACATTCAAATTAAAGGACGTGGCTTGCACTGGGACTCCCAATTTGGATGTCAGTATGCCTTTTCGGATTTGGCATCAGGAAATTCATTTGAAATGTGTGAAACAACCTATTCACCTGCCTAGCATCTATTAATATTTATTCGTTTTTCAATAAAAGTATGCACTATCCAAGCCTTTCCAAAACTAATAGAGGAATTTCTGAAGCATTGAAGTCTATCTTTCTCAATCTAATTTATTTTAATAGGTTCGTGTGATACAAACGATTTACACTCAGACATATCTTCGAAGAAATTTTTTATCTGAAAAAAAAAACTTGAAGCAACTTATGGCAGAACGTTATGCCAATTGAAAATAAGATGGAAACCGGGAAAATGAAGCTTTATTTTTTGTTTTCATTTAGATCCGTTAGTAAAACTAGAAGTGATAAAACAACAACTTTAATCACTGATAAAAGCAAACTTGAAATTCTTATAAGAATTACTAACTTTGATAGACACAAAAACCAAGTTTTGTCAGAAATGTCAGCTTAGCCATTTTCCACAAACCTTCATTATTATGTGGTGGCTATACCCGGGGAGTAACCATCAATAAGTTGATTTTTTTGATGAAATTTCTACAAATAAACAATCGCTTTCTTAGCTAGGGGCGTGTAACAATACACGACTTTCAATTTCCGCTTCATAAAGCAATACACATTTAAATGTAATTTTATACCTTAATTTTAACTTTGAAACCTAAAAAGTTTTATGGCAGCTACTCCTTGCCATTGCACGAGTTTCTTTAAAATCTTATTATGACGTCTGACATATACTGGGAACTCGTGAACTCAATTTGAAGTCTGTATCTCTTTTCGATTTTCGGCAATTCTACGAAATTCTATTTGTAAACTAGGGGTGTGTAACACTACACGACTTTCAATCACCGCTCAATAAAGCAATACTCATTCAAAGGTAATTTTATATCTTATAAGATAATTTCAATAAGTTTGACACCTAAAAAGTTCTATGGCAGCTACTCCATGTGTATGCGCAATTTTCTCGAAAACCTTATTATGACAGGTACTAGGAACTCGTGTACCAAATTTGAAGTCAGTTTTTTTTTTAGTTAGAGCTGAAGATGGTTTCAGATTAACCAATTTTTAAAAAACACTTTTTTGAAATTAGCACCCTCCAAAACGTGAAAACACATAAGCAATACACTTTTGAAGGTCATTTAAATAACTTTAACTCAATAATAAATATTTAATGCGCTAAAATTCGGTTAAAGATTTGAACAAGAAATTTAATGGTTTGCAGAAATACTTTTAAAACCGTTTTGTATCCTTAGCGCATGCGCAATTTTCTCGAAAACCTTATTATGACGTCCGACAGGTACTAGGTCCTCGTGTACCAAAGTTGAAGTCCATAGCTCTTTTAGTTAGAGCTAAAGATGGTTTCAGACAGACCGACAGACGGACCAACGATTAAAAACTCCCTTTTCCGTGTTGAAAACCCTAAAGCGTAATTTCTTATTATCGAACTCATCGCAATGCTTTTATTACTTCACATTTCGTATTAGATAATTAAAAATAAAAATTAGCGACGAACAGTGCAATGTTGATCGAACCAAAACCAGAAACCAATAGTTTTGGGGCCCGGGTGGCCGAGTGGTTAAGATAGCTGCCTCCGCTAACAGTCTGCGCACTGTACCGGGTGCGGGTTCGATTCCCGCCTTCGCCCTGGGTGTAATTTCTCTCTCTGTGACAGTAAAAAATTCTTCTATGTCTGTGTTACTTGACGAAGGTTTATAAGCGGGTCTCTGATCAAGCACACAAGCCGGAATATATATGTATCAACCCCACCCACCAATAGTTTTAGTTTAGTTTGAATTATCATCGTCGCACTAGAGCTACACGAGGGCTATTGGCGACGGGCGTCGTATTTTAGAAGCACAGTCAAGTGACGAGCCGACACCTGAGTAGGCACCCAACGCAACCGTTAATTGCGACATCGTACGCAGCGTTAGGACTTTGAAGGATATTTAACGTGCACTCCCTCTTACGGGGTATTATTCGTCGGACATTTCGGCTGCACGGGCCGTTTATAGGTCGGCAGTTATTTTGGCGATGCCCTGCGAAACCGGGACCTTTCGCTGCGAGCTACCGGCTGGGCTCCCCAGCCCCCCAGAAACCAATAGTACCTGGATTTTTTTATTGTTATTATACATAAAGAATATAATATACTTTCACCGAATTTGAAAAAATGCAACGATTCGAATTAAACGTAATTCACCTTAAAGTGAATTAATCAGAAATTCATTGCAATGAATAACAATTAGGAAAAAAAAATAGTAAGGTTTTTTTCCCAGAAAGAGTATTTCCAATAAATTGAGATTAAAAAAAATAATTTTCATGAAAAGCTGATTTCCAAAAGACGTTAAGTCAAATTTTTCAAAAATTGACTTTTTGATGGGTAAATGTATGAAACCATGCTTGCTATCTATTTTCAATGAGTAGAGGTTCCAGGCGGGTGTTTTTCATATTAAAAACTAGCAAATAAATACCCGTTCTTCGCACGGACTAAAAGAATATAAAATCGATCCAAGTATATGGGTCATTTAATTTGCTATAGGATAATAAGCTTTGCCTTTGTTCCCGTTCATTATAAAGAACAAAATCCCGTTACTTATGTTGCTTTAAAATTCCAAAATAAAAATACATCACTATAAAATGCACATCTCATATCACAAAAATCTTCCTCAATATGAACTTACTGTCATCGCAATTTTCCTGATAAATTCAAAATTAGCCATAATTGCATAACAATGTTATTTCACGTCAAAACTTCTGGGTTTAAAAAAAAACATTTAGCTCATTGGCACGTTCAATTATTTTTCAAATCATTAATTTAGTTTCTGAAGGTAATGGCAAGAAAATAAAAGCAATTTCAATTTTAATTCATTTTTGTGTTCATTTTAATTTCTTCTGTCCAATGGCAACACGAAGGGAAAAAATGATCGGATTTGAACGAAAGTGGAGTATTTTTTTCAGAAAATTATAATTTTCTCTAAAAATGGAACAAATATGAAAAAACTGAGCCTCAGGTGCACACGTTGGTTGTTAAAGGGAATCTATCTTAAAATTTTCGAATTTCTGAGGGCAGTATAAGTTGGTCTTTTACGATCCACAGACATACATACAGACTCTTTCTTTTATTATTATAGATAGAGGGGGAAATTCGCGTTTGTTCCCGAAAAGAATTAAGCCACAAGTGACTTTTGTGCTAATAGGGATTAAGTCATTTTCCACCTCAGTCCCAGAATTAACAACACATATAGATCAGTTCTTAAAACTGTGCTGGAGCGTCGAAAACTAATTTAAATTGTGCCATTTTCACTTACTGTTTCAATTAGGGATGCACCGAATACCAAATTTGGCCGAATAACGAATATTCGGCCAAAGTCTTAGCCGAATATTCGGCCTACCTAAACCAATTTCTATTTTTTGTCAGATCTAAGTAAGTTGTATTTATTATTCATCAATTTCAATTCAACACAAAGATATAAGTACACAACCACGCAATAATTTTAATACAATGTAGCTATTAAATTTTTAATTAAAGCAACACACAATAAAGTGGTACTCGTTTGTACAAGAAAGTAACAAGCAAGTAAAACAAGCCTTTTAGAAAGTGTAACTTGGAAAAATCACAACACGAAAACGAAAATAGAAGTATGAAAAGTTGAAAACATAATGTTTTTTTAAAGCCCACTCACAGTAACTGTTTCCCTAAAGAGATATGTTTATTTAATACAACTTGAGTAAAGCTTGATTTAACATTATAAATAACAAAAACAGTCTATCAAAAAAGAAAACAAGTCCTGGTTGGGAATATTTTCGACGTTTCAGAAGATGAATTAACATGAAGAATTTTGAAAAAATTTAAATTTCACTATTCGGCCGAATAGTAAAGCCATTCGGCCAAACCGAATATTCGGCTAAAGTGGCCGAATTCCGAATACCGAATAGTAACCGAATATTTGGTGCATCCCTAGTTCCAATGTTACGTAAACTGCGAGTAAACGTTTGCTTTTAATCACCAATCAGTAATCTCTCTCAAAAAAAATGTTGTTAAGATCGAAATTATTAATTTTCTTATACATTTTTCATAAAAAAAATAATAATAAAAGTTATTAATACGCAAGTAGTATTATTTCTAAGAAAGTTTGCAATATTTAGAAGTACTTTTACAGGCAATATATATATATCGATTTTTAAAAAGGAATAATTTTTTTATATATTTCTGTTTTGCATTGCGAAAAACTTAAATATTTAAAAATATCGTCTGAATTTAAATGATTATTTAGATCAAAACATTATTTTTTTTATCAGAAGCTATATTATTTAGCTAGAAAAAGAGAATTTTTAGAAGCTAGATTATATAGATATAGATCGCTATATTTAGAAGCTATATTTCAGCTATATTATTTATAATAATAAGGTTAAGTTGGAAATATTATAATGAGCGTTTCGAATAAAGAAGCTGTTGGACTAGATTGGAAAAAAATTGCACATAGCTGTCTGAAAAGCAAACAAATTTTCTTGATTTTAAGAAGCCAAGGTACTGGAAAATCTTGGAAAGTAGTACAAGAAAGTAATTGGAATCAAGGAAACATACATTGGTTCATTTTTTCGTCACACGATCCTGAAACGTGGAAAAAGAATTCTCCCATACACCCATAGATATCATAGTTAAAGTATTAGATTGGCAGAGCACGTGACCTCCAATGCTAACGACGGGACGCGCATGGAGGCCAAAATAAGAGGGCAAAATGGCCAGTGTTGCTGCCACTTTAAGGAGCAAAAATACTACGAAAAAATACCATCTAATTCTAAAATTACAACAAAAAAAATATCGTTAAAATACTAGCTGCATTTTGGAATCTTTTTAGTGACCTTAAATCCTTTTCTAGTATTTTTTTTTTTTGTAATTTTAGAATTAGATGGCATTTTTTCGTAGTATTTTTCTCCTTAAAATGGCAGCAACACTGGCCATTTTGCCGTCTTATTTGGCCTCCATGCGCGTCCCGTCGTTAGCATTGGAGGTCACGGGATCTGCCAATCTAATACTTTAACTATGATATCTATGCATAGACCTCTTCTAAAGCAGAATCCAAAAACAATATGAAACCAGCAAAAAAAAACAGATATTTTGAAACTTTGGGTATTGACCAAATGCTTTTATTTTTTGATGAATAATCTCGCAATTATACACCTAACACCAACATAAATGAAGATAATGATAGTGATGAAGAAATAAAATTGGAAAATGAAGATATGTGGTAACCACCTTCTAAAATTGTATATTCAAAATGTATGCTGCAATCATGTGAAAAAATACACTTACTTTCAAATGGAAATAAGTCGTTTCATTTTGTCAGTTTTTTGGGCCAAAAGGGAGTAAGTCATGAGTTTTGTTGGGGTTAAGTCATTTTTTTCCTTTTTTTATTTCGAAAGAACTATATCGTCAGGATTTTTAGTTATATATTCTAATAAAAAAATATTTTTTTAATTTCAATCCTGGTTCAATTCAAGAAATTGGTGTGATGAGTACGATAATAAGAAATTACGCTTTAGTGTTTTCAACACGGAGGAAAAGGGAGTTTTTAATCGTTGGTCCGTCTGTCTGAAACCATCTTCAGCTCTAACTAAAATATCTATGGATTCAACTTTCTAACGAGAATCCTAAAACCATTGAAACGCAAAAAACAGATTTTTGAGAAAATTGCTTGAACCTTTGGATTACCAAATGCTTTTATTTTTTGATAACATAATTTCTGCATTTACCTACAAACATAATGAATATGATAGAGAAAAAAAGAATAATATGTGTAACGCACTCTAAATATTTAAATTATTGAGTTAACTTACTTTCAAATGAAAAAGTGTTTCATTTGTCGTTTTTCCAACGGTTTTGGGGGTTGCTATATTTCAAAGAACTAAGTGTTTTTAGATATTTAGCGTTACTACACTGCGATGCAAAAGTTTCGTTCAATGACTTTCGTTCTATGAAAGTTTAGACAATGACTTCATTTAGCTGTAAAATTTAGAATTGTGATAGTAGAGTTACAAAAACCTCCTAAACATATTAAAAAAGTATTTTGAAATGCTATAATTGAAACATAATTGTTTGATTTGCTAGAACAATTTTTTTTTCATCAAATAAAAATTTGTATGGTGCAAAAGTTTAGACACAAATACGAGATTATGCTAATTTAAAGTTGATAATGGCCTAATTTCGCAATTTTATTGATAAAATGTATTTTTTTCATATGATATTTTTTTTAAAAAAACACGATAAACGTGAACTAAACAGATTTAATAACAATATTGGTTCAATTTTACACCAAACAGACAATATAGTCACTTTAAATCTTTATTCAATTCATATTCGCTTCAATTTTACAATTTAACATCAATACGAACCGAATGCCTACCAGTCCATCACCTTAAAGTTTTGAAACGAATTCGTAGATTTCGAGACAAGTCATTGTCTACACTTTTGCATCGCAGTGTATCATCCATAGATTACTGGGAAAAATGATCTTTTCCTTAAAATCAATAATAAATCTTCTACAACAAAATCGCGATTTCTGAAAAATGCAAACAATTGACATAACGCCTTTTGGAAATCAGCTCTTCAATTAATAGAGAGTAATTTTGTATACAAGTTCTGGGAACTATAAAGGGAAATAAACAGAAAGGCTATTTTATTTCGAAAATTCAATAATTATTACTTATCGTTCACAAAAATAAATTTATTTTAATTTATTGTCTAAAAGAATTAAAGTTTCTCGAGCGATTGTTGCCAATGGCAATGGTGATTAAATTCTAATAAAAATAGCTTCCTATGCTTTTCAAATGAGCATTCAATTTTGCAGTTTTTTTTAAATAGTTGAAGTACTTCGAATTAGAATTTTTTTCTGAAATGTTCAATGTATTCTAATTTCGATGCGCGAAATTTTTTTTTGACGCATCACACTTGTCCGTATAATTTGTAGTTCGGAGTATGAAAGTGGGTAACGGACATACAGACGGACTGAACGATTATAATACCTTCCACTTTTTACGTTATAAACGTAGTGTGGAAACTAAAAACCGAACTCGTTTAATTCGTTAATAGAGCAGAGTTGCTGAGATAGATATTAAAAGTTTAATTTTTTTGTTACATTAATGTATTATTTTTCTTTGCATTTATCATGATACATTAAAAGAATTAGCTTTTGACATAGCATAATCATAACCTTTATACACAATGTATATAACGGATTTGAATGTACTAGTGTAAAAATTATTTTTGGAGCATAATTACTCCAGCTGTAATGTATATTTTTACAAACGTTATTTTTTATATAGGAAATACAGCTGGAATACAGCTGACTGCGTAGATAAATGTCTCTAGAATTCAATTTTAGAATATTTTATTGTTAAATTATATATTGAAAATAAAAAAAAATATTTAAACGTATTTCAAAAAATTTACTTTTAAGGACATTTATGTCAGTTACAATTTTATACAAATAAAGTGTTCGTAAAAATACTCAATGAATTCAATTATAACTAATTACATTTTGTTATAATAATTAGGTTTTTTTGAGGGATTTTTTTTGGAAAATAGTAAGGAAAAAAATGAATACAGTCGAACCTCGTTAACGCGAACTCTCTTAACACGAAATTTCGCTTAACATGAACTGAAAAAATTTCCACAAACTAAAAAGCTTTGAGATAAATGCTTTAAAAATATCTAAACGCGAAATCGCTTTGGGCGAAATCCCGCCTAACCCGAACAAAAAATTCAGGATTTGGCTTTTTTCCCTTAGTAATTCAAAGTTTATAATAACAAATGAAACGAAACATTAAAAAAAAAACTGCAACGAACATTCTAAAAATAAATTTGTCTAAAAAACTTCTGGTTCTGAGAAAATCCCGAGATTTCCATGATTCGTTAATTTTAATCCACTGAATAATTCGGAAAGTGTAGGATGATCCATTACGTCATGAAAAGCATCGGTGTTTCTCTACAGAGGGTACTGGTAAGAACATATGAAATTAGAATTGGTTCGCATTAGGAGGGACTGTCAGTCCCATAGAGCTAGAAATCACAACTTTTGCAAAAGAATTGCATTGCCAAGTTATCCCATTTCACCATGTATGAGAATCATCATAACATCCATTTAAAACAAAATTGAAAAGAAAATAATATCCGGTTATTTAATTATTAATTGACAATTTTAAAATAGTATCGCCATCTGCTGTATATTTTTGGCATTTTAAAATTTCAAAAACATATAATTAAATAACTAGATAATGTTTTCGTTTCAAATTTGTTTCATTTCGATGTTATGTTGATTCCCATACCTGGGGGAAAAGGGCTAACCGGGCAAAGTCTTACTTCTGCGGAAATTGTGATTCCAAAACTAATGCATTAGCTCTATGGGACTGACAGTCCCTCTTAAACTTATTGATTTTCATTCAAAATGAATCGAAAGCAGCAGTCTATTTCTTTAGAAACAAAACAAATTTGTTTTAAATGATATTAAAGATAAATGTTTTTTAAAAAGAGAGGAAATTGTGTCTAAATATGGTGTAACTAAAAGCACCATGTCAATAATTTTAAGAAATCGGAATAAAATTGAAGCGGCCTATGCAGTAAACAAATTTTAACCTGCAAGAAAAAGAATTTTCCTAATTTTTCTTTACAGTCCCTGGACAAATTATTAGACGCACTGAATTTCTTTTAGTAATAATGAAAACATACCAAAGAATGCCAAATCTTTAAAAAAGATGTCGACATATGTATTAAGTATAGAAGATAGTATTTTCCATTCAATAGCTTAAGTTTAGGAACACAAATGTCCTTCGAAAGGTATTTTGTTCATCTTTGATTGATACATGAAATTTTACAGCACGTCTAATAATTTGTCCAGGGACTGTACTATGTACTACTCCAAATGAACTATATTAATTGTATTACTAATTGTATGCTTGTATTATTGGTGTATTACATTTTTAAATAATAATATTTTTTATGTTAATTTTTTTAAACTATTCATTGGTTCAATGTAAAAAAAATTCCTGACGGTTAACACGAAATGTTTAGGTGCTGAGTTCGTGTTAACGGGGTTCGACTTTATAAAAGTTACTGTTCCAATAAACAGGTCAGAATACTTACAGTCCCCTGGACAAATTATTGGACGCACTGCAAGATTTCATGTAAAATATTAATTACTGGGTGATATTGTACCGTTTTATTTTTTTAAAAATTGATTTGTTTTTTATTTTTATATTATCCAATCCATGACCGATTTATTTGACATAAATAAAACAGCATTCATTTCGAAAAGCATAAGTTTATTAAGTTTTAAAGAAAAGTGAAATGAATGTTAGTAAAAGTCAATATTGAGTGGAGCCACCTTTAGCCGCTCTCAAAGCTTTAATTCTGCGCGGCATGCTATCAATGCAAGACTGTACTGTCTCCTGCATTGGAGGATGATGATTCCACACATAAATAATCTTATAATAAATAATTTATATAAATTAATCTTAATCATAATTATCTTAAAATAAATACAAATATGTAGTCTACAACAATTCTTTTAAATAAAAATCAATAATATTGTAGTTTAAATATACCATTATTGCATAAAAACTCTTAAGAAACATAAAATTACTAAAAAAAAAATACAGTGCGTCTAATAATTTGTCCAGGGACTGTATTAGTAACTACTCTATTTGATAGATGGCGACACCACAATTTTGCCATCTTGGGCAGGTGCAGTGTGAGCAGGTGTCGACTTAACGAAACATCTGTACGTGATTTTTTTTTTCTGATTTGATTGCTTGACATTTCTTAAACACCCCACTTTTGAATTATGTAATTTGCTGTTGACGACTTTGCTTATATTTAAATCAATACTTCTGTTAAAAAGAAATAAAGTTTTTATAGTTTAGTTTGAATTATCGTCGCACTAGAGCTACACGAGGGCTATTGGCGACGGGCGTCGTATTTTAGAACCACATAAACTTTTTAAGATCAAGGTGGTATAAAAACGGTTTTGACTTTGGTCCCATGCTGATGTACCGTTTAATTGCAATATAACAACACGTTATTTATGCACGAAAATATGTGTTATAGGAAACGTTATAAGTCAACAGTAAATAACATATTTCAAAGTAGTTTTTAAGAAATGTTAAAAAATAAGAAAAAAAATATTATAAAGATAATTTGGGACATGAGTGTTACTTAGTTAGAAAATTAACATGCGCAAACGAATGTTATTTGTTTTGACTTTAAAAATAATAAAGAAATAAGAAGCGTTACTAAATAACCAAAAGTAGTCCCTTTCCTTGACACGACCATTTTTTAACATCCGTGAACAGAAGCTGTAAAAAAAATGTGCAAATACCGCTCATAAACGCTTTCCTTCGTTTTAAAGGGAAAAAAACACCGACTGAGTAAATAATAAAAAAAAACTTTCATTGGGTAAACCCAAAAAACTGTTTTACTGTGTGTATGGGGTTTACTATGTAAAGAAACGATTTTAAAGAAAGAAAGCGCCTTTGTTAAACACAAATGACCATCCCAAGTATGATAAATAGGAAAATTTTCCGTAAACTGAACTTCGAAATGTTCTTTTTTTAAAAAAAACAAATACTTAAAACAAATTCTGTGTATGAATATTAATATATCGTACATTGGTCATAATCATAGATATTAAAGTTAAAGTATTAGATTGGCAGATCACGTGACCTCCAATACTAACGACGGGGCGCGCATGGAGGCCAAATAAGGGGGCAAAATGGCCAGTGTTGCTGCCACTTTAAGGAGAAAAATACTACGAAAAAATACCATTTAACTCTAAAATTACAAAAAAAATATATATATACTAGAAAAGGATTTAAAGTCACTAAAAAGATTCCAAAATGCAGCTAGTATTTTTACGATATTATTTTGTAATTTTAGAATTAGATGGTATTTTTTCGTAGTATTTTTCTCCTTAAAATGGTAGCAACACTGGCCATTTTGCCCCCTTATTTGGCCTCCATGCGCGCCCCGTGCGTCGTTAGCATTGGAGGTCACGTCATCTGCCAATCTAATACTTTAACTATGATATCTATGGTCATAATAAAGTATGCATTTCAATTTTAGGCTTTAAAATTAAAAACTGAATATTTAGCAGAATATTTTTACATAATCAGCTTCAATAAACCAGCGACAATATTTTTAAAAACCTAATTCACTTGTTATATTTAAATTGCTTCAGAAGTCTACTTATTGAAAATGGATTCCGTATTCTATTTACAGAAAAGGCACATAATTCCAATCGCAACTTTCGAAACTTCTATAAAATAAATAAAGAATCGAATTATCTAATTGTAACAATAATAGTAAAAACAAAACTCACCGAAACTTTATTCTGAAATCGGGAACTTAACACAGTGAAAATAATTCTTGTGTTGACTCTGTTATGCACTTTAATGTTCGACAAACGTTTATCATTAGGAAACTGAAAATGTATCAATTATTCTACTATTCCACACGCAAACGATTTTATGAATTAAAATATTTTTTGTAAATGAAACAAATTGAAAAATCGTCTGTTGGAAAAATCTTTTTTAATCAATAAATGTAACTGGACCATAGATATCATAGTTAAAGTATTAGATTGGCTGATCACGTGACCTCCAATGCTAACGACGGGGCGCGCAAGGAGGCATTTTTAGGGGGCAAAATTGCCAGTGTTGCTGCCACTTTAAGGAGAAAAATACCATTTATTTCTAAAATAACAACAAAAAAATACTAGAAAAAAAGGATTTAAAGTCACTAAAAAGATTCCAAAATGCAGCTAGTATTTTTACGATATTTTTTTGTAATTTTAGAATAATTCTAAAATAAATGGTATTTTTTCGTAGTATTTTTCTCCTTAAAGTGGCAGCAACACTGGCCATTTTGCCCCCTTAAAATGCCTCCATGCGCGTCCCGTCGTTAGCATTGGAGGTCACGTGATCAGCCAATTTAATACTTTAACTATGATATCTATGAACTGGACATATCTCTTCAGTGGCAATGGCTTAATTCGTGTGACCAATCTGCGCTTCAGCAAAATGGCTAACGAGCATGCACGGTATCAAAAAATTACTTCGTTTTGCGACGAATTCTGTTGATTGTGATAATAAGATTGAATGTTGGTGAATCGTCAAAAGAGAACAACCAAAAGAACCAGCGCCAAAGTTAGTGAAAAAACTAAATAATTAGCTCACGGCATACGATACGGCGTTGGTTGAATTTTTTTAAACATTGTATAGGCTATCCAGATAACATTTTAGATCGTTGACTTTTTCCTTCCTAAATAGAAATTTAAACCGGGCTTGAGTGGCAACAGAAACGCTGAATGAAAATATTTTATTTCTCGATCCACTTTGGTGAATTAATATCATGTTTGAACAGAGCATTAATCGGAGCACCGATTTAAGGAAAAGCAGGAATGAAAGCTGGAAGGAAAAATTTCACTTGAAACAAGCCAATTATATCTTTTATTAAAAAAGAAAGTAGTATAAAAAGTTTTTAAAAATTGTACTGTAAATAAAGACGACACCATTCTTTAAACTTTTTTTTATTAAAATCTTTACAGAATAATAAGTTATTCCGCCTACCAACAAGATGGCGGCCATTATTAGAATAGGGAAACGACTTTTTGTACACAAACAGAACATGAATTTATAACATACTTAAAGACTTCTAAGTTCTCGTAACGAATGGCAGTGATGCGTTTGACAAATTCCAGGCCCCAAAAGTAGCACAAGAATTGGTAAATGGTGATGAACGCCGGAATTTGGAAATGGGCATACAAAATCGTCCTTTGGCAGAAAGAAATTTGATGCTTTGATAATATTGTCAAAATGTTAAATGATACCACTAAAAAGTTATTTAGTTCTTCAATTTTAAGAATCTAAATCATGGTTTAGAACAAATTTTGACGTTATAATGTGGTTTTCGAATGATTTTTCTTTCCTAAGAAATATCTTTTGAAATTGAGTGTGCCATTTGAGGAAGCAAAGATGAAAGAAATCAGAATAATAAATAACAAAAAATGCAGAATTCCTTTTTGAACATCTTCGGATTAGGAAATGTCCACACTCAGATTTCAGATTCCTGACTATTTTCTACTAAATGCGCAACTTCAAAAATATGACGCATGCGTCATCGAAAAAATGACATGCCTTTTTTTTCTCATTGCACGGTTTTCTAACACAAGAATCGGGAATGTAAGTGTGGACAGGGTAAGAAATGTGACCTTCTCAAATCACAAGGGAAAATATAACATTTTGATTTTAATCAGCTATCATTTTAAGCAACAGGGGGAAGCAATGAGCAGAAAGGAGATTTTTTTTTCATATATACAAGTGGCAAAAGGACAATTTGTAGAAAAGCATCCTTTTAAGCGACATATTCCGAGTGAGTCAAGCCCATAGATATCATAATTGAAGAGTATTAGATTGGCCGATCACGTGACCTCCAATGCTAACGACGGGACGCGCATGGAGGCAATAGGGCAAATGCCATGTTGCTGCCACTTTAGAGAAAATACTACGAAAAATACATTAATTCTAAGTTCAAAAAAATACTAGAAAGGATTTAAAGTCACTAAGAGATACCAAAATGCAGCTCGTACTTTTACGTAGAATTAGAATACTACAATAAAATACTTTAAACTATTATAACTAATTACTAATAGTTGACAAAAAAAATATCTAAAAACAGGATTTAAAGTCAAAAGAGAATAAAAAATGTTCAACTCTGTACGGCCTCCATGCGCGTCCCGTCGTTTAGCATTGGAGGTCACGTGATCTGCCAATCTAATACTTTAATTATGATATCTATGGTCAAGCCCTATTCCCTAACATTACCATGACCAATCGAACCTTTTCCCTGGAAAACAATTAAAGAAAAGGAAAATAGAATTTAACCTGAGCTCCTATTAACACAGTATAGAGTTCGTTTCTTACGCATGATGATTATGTTAGTCATTGATTTGTAAATAAAATTGAAATTTAAGGTTAAAAAATTTATAAAAATATATCGTATAAATTATAATCATTACGTTTAATAGTAAGTATAAGTAAGAATACTAAATTTAAAAAAAAAGATTAGTAATGAATCAATTAACAATAGAATAAATTTTAGAAAAAACAAAGGGAGTATAGAGTTCTACAAAAATGTAGCTTAAGAGGGATTGTCAGTCCCATAGAGCTAATGCATTAGTTTTCTAATCACAACTTCCGCAGAAGTATTGCTAAACCATGTTAGCCCTTTTCCCCAAGGTATGGGAATTAACATAACATCGAAATGAAACAAATTTGAAACGAAAATTTTATCTAAATATTTAATTATATATTTTTGAAGTTTTTAAAATGCCAAAACTATACAGTAGATGGCGACACTATTTAAAACTTTATCAATTAATAATTAAATAACCGGTTGTTACTTTATTTTCAATTTTGTTTTAAATTGATGTTATGATGGTTCCCATACCTAGTGAAAATGGGATAACATGGCAAAGCAATTCTTTTGCAAAAGTTGTGATTTCAAAAGTAATGCATTATCTCTATGGGACTGATAGTCCCTCTTAAATCGCGATTGTAACAACAAAATGTGAAAAATTCAATTTTAAGTTTTAAAAAAAATATTACCTGCAAAATTAAAAGAGCACATAAACAATTTGTAATTACTTCTTCTGATTAATTTTCGGTAATTTAAAATTAATAAAATTTCATCAGTAAAATAAATAAATTTCACACAAAGCAAAAAGACACTAAATAGCAAGAACCAAATCATTAAAGGTTAATATTTAGACAATAGTTTTTTAGTATGTTTTAAAGTTTAAGTGACTTCTATAAAATAAAGACCAAGTTTGTTTGGGAGCTAAACAATGGGGTACCGTGTGAGGTTGACCACCTGACTGGGACATTCTTTACACTAGGAGCGTTCGGGAAAGCTAAAATGGGCACAGCAGGGCTTAGCCCATTAAAGGCTGTAGCAACACTAAGTTATATTATTTTTTTTTAGTATGTTTTGATTGATTTTAATATTTAAAGTTAACTTTCATTTAATTGAAGCGTTTAGTGGAAGAACCTGCTGTGACAGAAAGGTGAAAAAGAGAGACCCATTACAAAAGGTCCTAGCAAACGGTAAAAAATATAATTAACTTTAAGTTTGTGAAAAAAGAAAAACTTATCTTCGAAGTAGGGACTAATATGTTAACTGACACTAAAATTGAAAAACTCAACTCAACAATTGAAACTCAATTTTTCAAAAATGTCACATAGCATGTTCTTCCACTAAGCTCGTCAATAATCAGTCTAATTATTTCATTAATAATCAGTCACTTAATTATCAACTTCATTAATAATCAGTCACTAAATTATCGACTTTTGTAATAATCAGTCACTTAATTATCAAGTTCTGTAATAATCAGTCACTTAATTATCAAGTTCTGTAATAATCAGTCACTTAATTATCAACTTCATTAATAATCAGTCACTAAATTATCGACTTCATTAATAATCAGTCACTAATTTATCGACTTCATTAATAATCAGTCACTAATTTATCGACTTCTGTAATAATCAGTCACTTATTAATCAACTCCATTAATAATCAGTCACTGAATTATCAACTCCATTAATAATCAACCACTTAATTATCAACTTCAATAATAATCAGTACATATCCAAAATGCTTTATCCACAAAAAACCTCTCCTTTTGCCGGATGCTCTAAAGATCGTACCAGAAAAACACAAGAAATGTACAAAAGATTTGTAAAAGTCAAAGAATATATTAACACTATGTACACAACGACCATCGAGGACAAAACAAACACCTCGGTCGTTCTAGTGTGGAGATTCCAGTTAGAATTGGAAACAGTCAATAACTTTTCATGAAGAAACTCACAATGTAAGGGGGACAGGTCTCCAAATTAAAGTGTCTGTGTTGGAATCCAATGGTAAAGATTAGATTAGATTGAATTATCGTCGCACTAGAGCTACACGAGGGCTATTGGCGACGGTCGTCGTAATTTAGAACCACAGTCAAGTGACGAGCCGACACCTGAGTAGGCACCCAACGCAACCGTTAAGGGCGATATTGTACGCAGCGTTGGTACTTTGGAGGATATTTAACGTGCACTCCCTCTGCACAGGGTATTATTCGTAGGACATTTTTGACTGTACGATCCGTTTATAGGTCAGCAGTTGTTTTGGCGATGCCCAGACCTGAACCTGGGACCTTTCGCATGGTAGGTGGACGCCTAACCGACTGGGCTCCCCAGCCCCCCCAATGGAAAAGAATAATATGCTAAGCCACATTCACACGACTGTATTGAATTTTTTTACAAACTGTTTTTTATATGACAAATGGCTTATAGGGCTCTATAATCCTACTTTTTTAAATGAGTTTGAATATTTTGTTGTAAAATTATTTATTGAACTCAAAAAATATTCCAACCAGCTTCAAAGCAGGGTTGGCATGGTTTTTCACCCCGGTAAATGGTAAAAACCGGCCGTCCTGGGAAAAACCCAATTATCAAAACAATTACTAAATTTTATTTAATGGGATTAATTAGAATAATTTTGTATGTTAATAAATATTTATCATGGACTTAATATTTTTAAAAATGACAAATCTTCCTTAATTATTTTACATCTATGGTAATAATATAATAATCATGCACTTTTGTTTATTCTGTAAATCTGTGTGAACATAATTAATTATTAAAATATTGTCTGTGGTAAATATTCTTTAAAATATTGTATAGGATAAATAATTATTGAGAAGTCTACTAAATGTCTACTAAAGCTAGAAATAAAATCAAACTTTTCTAGGCTTTGGCCAACTATAGTGGATGACTTTTTTGTGGGTAGGAGGGGGATTAAAAATAGTGAGCTTAACAAGGGAGCCCCCGCCCAGAACAAGTGGTACAATTGCAATCACAGCCAGAATACAAAGATTAGGATGTAAACAAAAAAAAACCGATATTTAATTTTTGAAAGCTTTTTAATTAAAAAGAATTTCCCCGATAAGGTATATCCCAGAAAGAAAGGTATTTCACAGTTTTTCTCAGAAAGAAAGAGGTATTTCCCAGTTTTTCCCGCTGGAATGGGAAATATTAGTTTTGGACGGGAAAAACCCAACCCTGCTTCAAAGAGTGAGATTATAGAGGTAAGCCAGCTACATTTATCAAATAAAATAAAAACATTGAAAAAATATTCAATACAGCAGAAATAATGTGCGGCCTAGAGATAGTTCCCCCCCCCCCCCCCCCATTGGATTAACACAGAGAGACTTCAGTCTGGAGGCCCACCCCCCACTTCCCCCTTTTAGATTTATGAGTAAATTCACATGAAAGATTTATTGCAATTTCAATTCTAAAAAATCACAAGCATGAGCTAACAAGGCATTATAAGCATTTGCAATATTCTTTCCCAGCATTAAAAAGTAACATTATAAAAGAAGATACGTGCAAAAAAGTTATTTAAGCAACAAAGCTTTAAACAAGGGGAAATATATTTAATTTACAAGAGTCAAAATCAGTGTATTAATATTATTTCTCCGTGCTTAAAAAAAGTTTAAATTACTTGTTCCATGCAGTAGTTTTTTTTTCTTTCAATCAAGTGTAATAGATTTAAACTAATAATTATGAAAAAGTGAGGAAAATGTACAACTTGTATGCATTTTAAGGAGATAAATAGGCTTCAATGCAAACAATGTATTTAAACTTTTAAAATTAATGCATTTTTGAATAGGTTAGCAAAGAATAAATAAGACTTGACTAATCCAGGGTTCATACTCTATCTATGATAGTGAAATTCAGGAGTTTCTAAGGAGTGCAGCGATGTAAATTCAGGAGGTAACAAGGAATAAAATTGAATATGTTTATTATCGTATTAGTCCAGTGACTTCACTGCACTTCAAATGACGAAACAGAAGGAAAAAAAATCTTCTGAAGAGTTGTGCGGCGCATTCCGGGACAATTAACTATTATCACAATGTCTGAACTCTATTTTTCTACTGTGCATGTAGACTTATTCCGAATCAATAAAGTAAAGTATTCCAAAAAAAGTAAAGTTGTCCATTTTTTCAGGAGAGGGGGAAAAAATATCAGGAGATGAGACAAATTTTAGGAGTTAAAAGGGCCCCTTAAAAGAAAAATTGAAATTCAGGAGTTTTTCAGGAATTTCAGGAGGCGTACGAACCCTGCTAATCTATAAAACAGTAACAATAACAAATACTTTTTTTAAAAAACATATTTTGAGTTACTGAAAAACAAGCAACCTTTAAATGTCAGTACATTTTTCAAATCACTGGGAAATAGCAATTTCTTAAGGTTAATATTAGTATTTACGCAAAAAACTTTGTAGTTTGCAATTATTATTAAGCAAAAAAAAGTTATCATTTTCTCTGCAAGTTTTTGTTGAAAACTATTTGCGAAATCAACTTAAATAAATGAAAATTTAAAAACCCTTTTTTCAGACTAGCATATCTAATTTTTCATAACTATATGAAGAGTATAGGGGAAAAACCGCTTTATATTGTTGAAAACTTTCCTCATCAGGCCTCTTTGGCGATGAAAGCGAGTCATCGCCTAAACTGATGTGAGGAAATCGGTTACTCACTTTGTTTTTCTATCGCGGCAACCCTGATTCACGCCAGAGATCAGCGGACACGAGTCACACGTTTGTACTGCGAAAGAAGAACCAAAAGGAAAACCGGTTTCCTGTCGCCAATGTCCGCCAAGCAGATACAATTACGGAACTACTCCTAATAAATTAAGCGGTTCTTCCCCTGTACTCTTCATATGTTATAAATGCATATACATAAATGCAAATAATTCAAATAGGGCATAAATAATTGCTCATGCAAACATTTAATAACAATTCATTGTTATTAAATGTTATTGTTATCACTACTATATATTGAGTTAACATTGTTGAATAATTTTCAAAATCAGTTAATGACCCCAAAATCTGTTCATCTCTATTCAAATAACTATTTTTAACCACAATTATTAATAACACACAAAAATTAATTCACTTCCATACTTTTCTGATTCTTCAAATTTAACATGAACAGCTTTTTTTTCTAAATTTTTAGACATGCTGTACTTTATGCTAACACAAATTTAATATTAAAATGGTTATTTTTAATAGCAACTGGGTCATTATTTATAATAACTAATGATTAGTATTACAGGGTTCGTACTCTATCTAGCAGCGATGTAAATTCCGGAGGTATAGCGAAATAAATTTGAATATGTTTGTTTATTATTGTATAGGTCTTGTGACTTAGACCGAGAATGAAGGAAACAAGGGGTGTAAACGTTGTGGAAAATTTGAGGTTTCGGTGTAAAAGCCAACCCCCTTTTTTAGGGGGGAAAATCACATTTTTTGGCGATTTTTTAAATTTTCGTGACCTTTGTTTTAATTTCATGACGTTTTCGACTGGTAGACATCCTGATAAAGTACGAGAGAAAACCGACTGAGAAAGGAGAAAATTGATTCATGTTATTTTTTCAGGAGAGAGGGGGGAAATATCAGGAGATTATACAAATTTCAGGAGTTATAAGGGCCCTTAAAAAATAAAAATGAAATTCAGGAATTTCAGTAGGCGTATGAACCCTGGTATTATTAATTACCATGACTATTTAGAACAATTGAATTTAATTCTTTAAAAAAAAAACAAATGAACACCAATCGTAAATGCAAGAAATGTCAACAAGCACAAAACGTATAAATGCCTTGTTATTGCACAAGCACGTGCAACGTGTCTCCCTTTTGACGTCATAAGTTTGACGTCATTGAGGTTGACGTCATTGAGTTTCTGTTGTCCACCTTGTGAACACTGTACAAATTCGATGGGGGATGAAGCTTTGTCGTAAACAAACGTCCAAAGTTGGTGCGCCAACTCGGTTTGCTGCTTTAATTATCAGTCTTCAAAGTTTTGGCTGTAGAAATGTGGGAGAATTTAGAAAATGGGTCGACTTTTGGTTGGTAAGTGTAAAAATGCAATGCACAAATTATGGATGTCTTCAAACTCCATTATCAAAGTTAAAAAAAATTTAAATAATCAAATAATTGATTTGTTATACCATTTAAATTATCAAATGTAAATGCGCGTAATAACCCTTTTGTTGATGAACGTTTGATTTGCAGTAAATTTACATTCACAGAGTACATATTTAATTATTTTTAACAAACTAATAAAACTATTTGGAATTATTATTATTGGAAAATAGGTCATTTCAAGAAAACAACTTAGATTATTAGCACAAAATTGTGTGCATTACATAGTATGTAAATATTGGTAAATATATATTTAATTTTTTTAAATTAAATTTTCTTCATTTAATGACATTTTATGAATTTCATTTTTTTAAGGAGTCATAAAACTATTCAGAATTATTTTAAAGTAGGTAAAAAGTATCAACCCAAATCCCATCAAATAATTTTCTAACCATATACAATCATTTTACACAAACTAACCAAAAGTTGGCCAATTTCCTCCCAAACCCCAAAATAGTCCATCCGAGTTGACACGATGAGATGATGAATTGCTATGTACAGGAAGCATCGGTGCTCTTGGAGAAACACTAGATGGACTGCTCGGTGTAAACAAAATGCTCCCGTTGCCAGATGCTTGGTAGTAAAGTATGGGAAACTGATTACATTTGGATATCAGTATAAAATTGCATGGATATTTTAAAAAAATTATTTTTACTAAATTGAAATAAAATGAATTTCATTTAAGTTAAGTTTAGTGATGAATAAAAAAAAACGATATTTTTCTTAGATACAAAAATTGTGTGTATGTGCAAAATGACACGAATCAGCTATGGTTAAAAAGGGAATCACCTAATGATAATTCAAGTTCTTTTTTGATACATTTCATTTTACAAACTAGACACAAAAGGAGGTTTTCTAATAAAAAAATTGACAATTTTAGTGCATCAGATTAAAATCAATTAACAATTTCAAATTAAATATGGTTCAATAAAATGAAAAAAAGGATGCACTGGGATGCCCTAAAAACTTCCCACATGGGCAAGAAGAACGGGAGCTTTATAACTTCCTGTTAACATTAAGCAGCCCATCTAGAGTTGTGACCGTTTAAAACCACCTAAAACCAGTACTTCTTAGTTAAAACTATATTTAGCTAAGCCATTTACTAATAAAAAAAAGCCTCGCTTACTCATACTAGTTTCAATCAAACATAATAGAAAAAAAAAACAATTCTGAACAAGTAAAATAACTGGGAATATCTAAAACTTTTCTAGATAAAACAAGATTTAACTGAAAATAATAGATTTAATGAGTTTTCCCTTTTTTCATGGGAAATAAGTCTCAGTAGCATATTTCTATTTAGTCATCTTTCGTTGGCAATTGGTATATAGCGAAAACGAGTTTAGTTTAGTTTGAATTATCGTCGCACTAGAGCTACATGAGGGCTATTGACACCGGGCGTCGTATTTTAGAACCACAGCGAAGACGAGAAAATTAGTAATTTTTTTTTATCTCAAAGATCCATTAAAAATGGTACTAGCAAACGGTAAAAAAAATATACTTAACTTTATGAAAAAAGTAGGGAATATGCTAACTGACAAAAAAATCTGAATTTTTCAAAGCAGCAAAAACTACTTTCAATCAAATGGCTTAATAAAACAAGTTTCAACCACCAAACACCCGGTTTCAACTCATTTCTCAGGTTTCAACCGGTAACATACATATCATAAGTCATTCGCCAAGAGCACTCTGATGCCAATACTGCCGCGGGCGGGTAAACTGCAGTAACCACCACAACAGTGAATTGAACCATTTATGCTTGAAAATAATCAGTATGTTTTCTTTCTTCAGTATTTCAGTAATCAGTATTGTTTCTTTCTTCAGTATGTTTTCTTATAGTTTTGTATTGCTTGTCATCAATGAGGTAGTTTGCGTTACTCCACGGCAGTAGCATCAGAGGGCTAGTGGTGAAATCAATGAGGTAGATACTGGTTACCGTGACCACGCACGTAATGGTACATATAGGTCATTGGTACTTTTAACCGGTTAACCCGAATACTATAGTCACTGGTACTGGTAACATATATACAATAAGTCACTGGTACCAGTAACATATATACTATATGTGACTGGTACCGGAAACATATATACTATGTCACTTTAACCGGTAACATATATACTATGTCACTTTAACCGGTAACATATACACTATAGGTCACGGGTACCGGTAACATATTAGGTCACTTTACCCGGTAATGTATACACCATATGTCATTTTAACCGGTAACATATATACTATAGCTCACTGGTACCAGTAACATATATACTATAGGTCATTCACCAAGAGCACTCCGATGCCGTCATATTTCACACTATGTACACTTTTTGTTTGCGTGGCAGGGGGGAAGACAATTGCAGCACCCTACGCGCGTGGCCGCGTGTCAAAACATGCGCAGGGAGAAGGGGGCCCCGCCCGAGGAGGGGGAGGGAGGCTCCTGGGGGTGCAGCTGCAGCTGCTCCAGAAGGGAGGTCGCCATGGCGATGTCCGGCATCAGCTCGTTCAGGTGGTCGCTGCAGCAGCTGCGAGACATCTGCACACAAGGGATGGAGTTGTTAGAAGGAAAATGATGGAAATAGTTACAATGCAATCATATTATACTTCAAAGTTTTAATTTTAGAGCTGTGTTTGTCTATACAAGTAAAATTACACCAGAAAATACTTTTTAGTTGAGTAAGTAGTTGAGTTTAGTAGTTGACAATCTTTTGCTTTTAAAAAGGCCAAATTATTCAGATTTTAAAAGTTAACAAAAATGCTTACAATGCATAAGTGCATGTGTGCAATATTATGCTATATACACAATGCTTTCCATAATGATGTAATATGTACTACACTTGAAAGTTTTGATTGATTTTTCAAATTAATCAAAACTTTCAAGTGTAGTACATATTACATCATGATGGAAAGTACCAGAGAAAATACAGAAAAATTAATTGCATAAATAAAGACCAAAAATTATCCTTTAAAATAACTGTTGGGCTACTGTGTAAGAAAAGTGTTGGGGTACTGTGTAACTAAACATTTGGGATACTGTGTAACCAAATTGTTGTATCCCACTACCTTTGTTATAAGTAAAAATGTGGATCAAGCTAACCCATATCTCATAAAACAAAACAAAATTTTTAAAAAAATGTACGAAGATCTTTAAACAAACCTGGTGCGTGGGCTGGTGCACCACCGGCGGCGGGGGCGGCGGCTCGTCGTGGTGCCTCTTGTACCGGGCGCCCTCCTCCAGGGCCTGGTAGGACGTCCGGTGGAGCAGCTCCATGGCGCGGTCCGGCAGCCCGAACTCACGCACGACCCGCAGCTGCAGCAGCTTGGTGACGTCGCAGTGGTTGCGCACCACCGCGTAGGCGCGGCGCGCGCTGCCGCTTGCACGCAGCTCCTTCTCGCGGTGCTTCATGGCGCGCAGGGTGGGCTCGTCTGCAACGCATGGAAGAGTTTATAATGCGTCTTTTTTGCAAAAACAGCAGAAACTTAAATGATGTTAATGTATTTTTGATTGAAATACAAATGCGAGTAAATTGTTTGTAGAAATCACAAACTTAATATGCAACCGCAGCAACAGTTGTGCAGGACCATAGATAAGGAACATATTGAAGAGTTTATAATGTGTCTTTTAACAAGAAGTTCGAAAAAAACTAACATAGCCTATCTTTTCTTTTTTTACTTAAATACTTAGTAATATTACAATCAGAAGACGAGTAGGTGTGTAACAGCAACTGACACTTAGACCCCTTCTACACAAGTATTATACATGTTAGAAAAAATTGATAAAAGCAGCATCCAATCATAATTTAAGTTTTTTAAAATCAATTAAATTCAAATACTTATTCAATGGGAAATTCTCCGACAAACAGTAGACAGATGTCCATCTGGACGTACAGACAGACGGACAAAATTATGAAAATTGTGTCTCTGAGGTATCTTTCTAACAAAAAAAAAGAATTTTTAAGATCTGACGGATAGAACCAATTTTGGAAGGTACAAACAGACAGACATCGTCAGCATGTCTTTAGATACTTTTTCATTTTTTAAAAAATTCTTTAGAATTAAAAAAAGAAAAGTAGGCTAAAAAGCAAGAGGAAGTTTATGCTTGGGAAGGGTTTGTGACTTGCATTAGTTGATAGCAAGAGAGTTGCATTAGTGTCTTAGCAAGATTGTTGGAATGCAGTGTTTAATAAAGTAACAACCAGTTTGGCAAGAAAAGAAAGTCCCCATTTATTTAATGATATTAAGCCCGCTTCAAATACATATTAATTTAGTAATATAACTCACAGTAAAGTGAAAATAAAGGAAATCATAGTTCACAATCATAAATCAATGGTCAATCGTAAAGAATTGCATCAACACATTGTCCATTACACTTTTGCATACCCTGACACGCTATCAACTTGTAGTTAACCCATCAGGGAGAACTCTAGTTGCCAAAAACAATCTTAGAAAATATACAACCCTGATCTTCAAAGGCATTTCACTTTTATTGTTGACTGAAATAGTAGCTCTAGCTTTACACAGATACTTCACAATCACATACAGAGTCTTTCAGCCAAGAAATAAGGTCTGTTGAAACATCACTTTTTATTTTTGGACCAGTCTTTTGTCAAGTTCAAACCTACATACTTTTGATCTCGAGTCCAGCCTGAAACCTTAAACCTCACGATCCTTACAAAATCACCGCTCTAAAAAGTTCTATGCAGCAACCAGACGTGACGTCATCGCTCGGCATAATTGTCTCTATGACATTGCCGATCCAAAAAACCGAGGATAATATTTGTATGAGAGAAAAAAGCTCTATGCAGCAACAAGACGTGATGTCATTGCTTGACATAATTGTTTCTATGACATCACCGCTGTAAAAAAACAGGAATAATATTTACACAAGAAAAACGTTTTATGCAGCTACAAGACGTGATGTCACCGCTCAGCATAATTGTCTCTATGACATCACTGATCCAAAAAACTGAAGAGAATATTCGCATGAGAAAAAAGTTCTATGCAGCTACAAGACGTGATGTCACCGCTCAGCATAATTGTCTCTATGACATCGCCAATCCAAAAAACTGAAGAGAATATTTGCACGTTAGAAAAAAGTTTGTACATAGTCAAGAAAACCTGAGGACTCTTTGATCTCCAGCCTGAAACCTTACACAGTCTCACCACTATCCAACGTATTTATTCCATAACATATATATGACATATTATAACTTAACCCCCTCAAAATCTTCTATTTTATACCTCAATTAAACTTAATAACTTGAATTACCTTTTTGACATATCTTTAATATCACTTATTAATATCTTTAACATCCCAACAACAGCGTCACCGAGTCGCACCAAGTAATCGTTCCCACAGCAACTGTTTAGTCATAAAATATTTTGCAGTGGCCTTAAACCTCTCTCATAATTCATGATCAACCCTGATTGGTCATCGAAGAACAAACAATAATCTTTAGCTGCGACGCACTTTTTAATTAGACTTCAAGATGCAAGGTTGTGTGGGCTTTTGGTGGGCCGAGCTACGGCTCCGGACTCCGTTCCATTAAATACTCTAAATGATCTCTTTACAATAAATTTTCTTGGACGTCCAAGCTATCTCCTTTTATTAGAATGAACTAAATAATAATTATACTCTCATGTGTAGTGATGTTATTCTATTACATATATATGAAGTAGAATAACATCTACTTCACAGTAGAGCATACTTATTATTTAGTTAACTACAGAAATGAAGATAGTTTGGACGTCCAAGATCTGTTATTATAAAGAAATCATTTAAAGTATTTAACGGGACGGAGTCCGTAGCCGAAGCTCGGCCCGCCAAAAAGAGCACACAACCTTACGCCTCGAAGTCTAATTAAAAAGTGACTATTTTTAATGGTTGTGAGAAGAGTGGATCAGAGGTCAAAACAAAGTCTGCTGCGTCTGCAATTTCTGTGGGAAAGAATGTATTGACGCATATTAAAACGTGGGAACTGTTTGATGGATCGGCAAGACATTTACTGAGAGTTATTAAGAAAGAACTGAATATTAGAATATTATAGAGATTTGTGTGGTTAATATTATAACTTTATAGAGATTTGTGTGGTTAATATTATAACTTTATAGAGATTTGTGTGGTTAATATTATAACTTTATAGAGATTTGTGTGGTTAATATTATAACTTTATAGAGATTTGTGTGGTTAATATTATAACTTTATAGAGATTTGTGTGGTTTAATATTATAACTTTATAGAGATTTGTGTGGTTAATATTATAACTTTATAGAGATTTGTGTGGTTAATATTATAACTTTATAGAGATTTGTGTGGTTAATATTATAACTTTATAGAGATTTGTGTGGTTAATATTATAACTTTATAGAGATTTGTGTGGTTAATATTATAACTTTATAGAGATTTGTGTGGTTAATATTATAACTTTATAGAGATTTGTGTGGTTAATATTATAACTTTATAGAGATTTGTGTGGTAATATTATAACTTTATAGAGATTTGTGTGGTTAATATTATAACTTTATAGAGATTTGTGTGGTTAATATTATAACTTTATAGAGATTCTGTGTGGTTAATATTATAACTTTATAGAGATTTGTGTGGTTAATATTAAACTTTATAGAGATTTGTGTGGTTAATATTATAACTTTATAGAGATTTGTGTGGTTAATATTATAACTTTATAGAGATTTGTGTGGTTAATATTATAACTTTATAGAGATTTGTGTGGTTAATATTATAACTTTATAGAGATTTGTGTGGTTAATATTATAACTTTATAGAGATTTGTGTGGTTAATATTATAACTTTATAGAGATTTGTGTGGTTAATATTATAACTTTATAGAGATTTGTGTGGTTAATATTATAACTTTATAGAGATTTGTGTGGTTAATATTATAACTTTATAGAGATTTGTGTGGTTAATATTATAACTTTATAGAGATTTGTGTGGTTAATATTATAACTTTATAGAGATTTGTGTGGTTAATATTATAACTTTATAGAGATTTGTGTGGTTAATATTATAACTTTATAGAGATTTGTGTGGTTAATATTATAACTTTATAGAGATTTGTGTGGTTAATATTATAACTTTATAGAGATTTGTGTGGTTAATATTATAACTTTATAGAGATTTGTGTGGTTAATATTATAACTTTATAGAGATTTGTGTGGTTAATATTATAACTTTATAGAGATTTGTGTGGTTAATATTATAACTTTATAGAGATTTGTGTGGTTAATATTATAACTTTATAGAGATTTGTGTGGTTAATATTATAACTTTATAGAGATTTGTGTGGTTAATATTATAACTTTATAGAGATTTGTGTGGTTAATATTATAACTTTATAGAGATTTGTGTGGTTAATATTATAACTTTATAGAGATTTGTGTGGTTAATATTATAACTTTATAGAGATTTGTGTGGTTAATATTATAACTTTATAGAGATTTGTGTGGTTAATATTATAACTTTATAGAGATTTGTGTGGTTAATATTATAACTTTATAGAGATTTGTGTGGTTAATATTATAACTTTATAGAGATTTGTGTGGTTAATATTATAAATTTATAGAGATTTGTGTGGTTAATATTATAACTTGATTTATACGATATATCACATATAAGAGTGACTCACCCAGCACGAGGTCCCTGGTGTAGTCGTGGGGTGGGGGGCAGAGGTGCCCGGTGATGAGTCCCTCGGAGAAGGAGAGCGGCTTCTCCACCATGTAGAGCGCGTCCGGGATGTGCGACATGTGCCACACCGGGTGGCCCCCGCGCACCACCTCCCCCGCCTCGCTGCCCAGCTGCTCCTCCAGCCACGCCTGGAACGGAATGGCACTTAATTAATATTTATCCTTAACGGACTTGTTTCACGCAGTATGGTAAGAAAAAACGACCAATCAATTCGCAGTTTGGAGAGCGTGACATCAGAAGCAGGGTGGGGACAAAATCCTTGAAAAAAAAGTTCCCTGATTTTACAATTACCTAGAAAATATACAATACACACTATTCAATACCATACAGCAACTTTAATACAGACATCGCGGTAAGACTTTCAGGATTATGGATCAGCTTACCTAAATTTTCCAGATTTCTGAAATCAGAATAAGTTCAGAGGAACCACTTGATCAGAGAATAGCATTATAACATAGTACGTACACTCCTTGAAAAGTTTTGAATGAAAAACCTCATTTTCAAGCCCTTAAAGCCTGTATGCTTGAAAATGAAGCTGAGTATAAGGGGAAAAGTATGCACATTTATTACAAAATTGAATCAAATCAAAAATTTCCTCAATGCTAAACACATATCATGATATTTTTAAACCCCAAGTTTCTAAACAGTCATTAATAGCTACAGTAGAACTCCAATTATCCGAAACGCAGTGCTGATTATCAGAATGTTAGAAAAAATTCCATACTATGAAATATCCTCAGTTTAAATCAAAGGGCTATATGTAAGGAACAAAATATAAAAAATGTTCATAATGATATCTCATACAGTTCCCGAGAAAAATGTTCCTAAAGTTAGGAAAAATAACATGGGCGAGATAGAACCATCCGATTCCCCTTAAGTAATTCAAAATGGAAAATTTCCCTGATATTTTGCGAAATTTGAAAAATTCCCTGAGAACTCCCCGATTTCCAGGTTCTGTCTCCTGATTGTGTGTGATTGATATTAAAAAAGGTTTTCATATCCCAATGCAATTTCAAACCTAAAACACACGAGTACTGTCGGACATGAAACATGTAATTCTAGTTGTGTCCGTCGTAGGCAACCAAATTCTAATATTAATATTTATCATCTATTTACGTCACAGATGAAACGATACCACTGATATATAATAGACTAGCTTTATAAACACACAGGTGTACCCTTAATAACAGTGATTTGTGTTTGGTACAGCTATGATATGATGGCCGGTCTGTTCACTGGCATCTTTTGGTGAGTTTTAAAAGTTTACAATTTAATTAATCAATATCCAATTGAATTTAACTAGTGTTTGCAATGTTTGGTAAATTTTATGGGTCCCATGGATTTGTAACCTGGGCCTAAAACTACATTATTTGAAGTGTATTTACAACTGTGTCTCCAAGTTATTGACTAATGGCGTAATTGACCTTGAAATTTAACCTCTTTTTGAAAATTATCAACTTTGTGACACTTCTCCAAAAGCCAGCAAGGACATGGTTTTGTGAGGAATCTCCAACAAAATGTTCAATGCATACCTTAGCTTCCTCCACAAAGGGCGTGAACAGCCTGGGCTTTACGTACAGCCCGTGGGAGTTCCTCCCCCTGACCCACGCCCTTGGGGGCTTGTGCACCGTCCCGAGGTCGTCTCCGAGCATGTGGGGCGGTGGAGTCGACACCAGACCTCTGCGAACGCAGCTCAAGAGCACCTGTCAAGAAAATACGGAAGTTTATGAGGATGGAGAGTACCGTATATACTCGTGTATAACCCGACTCCGTGTATAACCCGACCCCCCATTTTTTAACCAAATATCCTTCCAAAATCGGTAACCCGTGTATAAGTCGAGGTAGGAAATAAGGCCAGCCTTCTGAAGAAAATAAGAAGAAACCGGTTCATAACGGGATCGTAATTTTTATTTTGCAAGCTAAATTTCAACCCCAATGAAAATAAAACGGGTTTCATCTCCGAATGTCCTTGACATTGCCGACCCTGAATGGAGAATCTTAGTTGAAACTAAGTTCAGTGAAGCGTGAAGACTATGCTGCCAAGGTCACGGACCGATGTTGTTTTCTTTAATCTTAAAGACTGGTTGACTGAACTGCCCTGTGCCAGAGCTACACGTGCAAAATACGCATCACGTAGAGAACTAACAATTAAACATCATTATGGTGGATACCGTGAATAGATTCCAATCTTATTTCATCTTCAAGATTTAACCGCTTTTGGGTCCTTATTTTTAATAGATAGTATCTAAACCTTAAGTTTGATTGAAATTTAGTTTGATTTTAAGGACATGGGATTTTTTTGTGGAAATTTGATGTCTCGTGTATAAGTCGACCCCGATTTTTACGGCACTGAAATTGTCCAAAATTTCTCGGCTTATACACGAGTATATACGGTAAATATGTACAGGCAATATAATGTTCTAATTAGGTAAGGGATTTTCCCTTACACATAAGAGCATACTTAAACTTATTATGCAAGTTCTTTCTAAAAAGTAGAGAGATTGATTGGACCTCCAAATATTATTTATTGTAAAGAAATTATGGCGGAAGACGTATTACCGCGATAAATAAATATTACACGAGACATCTCATCCATAAAGTCTTCCTCCGTCACTCAAAAAAGGTGCTAAAGCTAGAATTTCATATTAAAACAAGTGTTAGATTATTCAAAAGACGTACGCTTGGTGTTGCATTTTTTAGATCTGTTTTATTAACTTCTGTCCCCAGAATTCAATCTTAAACTATTTACAACTTTCTGGTTTGCAGTTTACAAAGTGTAAGTAGTTTGGTGTTGACGTCAAACGCTACAGTTGATCTTGGTAGGCAACCGCCACAAAATCATTTAAAAGGACGAGTCAGGGACCGAAGCTCAGACGCCAAAAAGCACAAAGCCTCGCATATTGAGGTCTAATTAAGAAGTGAATCTATTTTTAGTTATTATGTTGTAAAAAGAATGGACCACGAACCCAGAAAGTCGAAACAAATTCCGAGCCGGTGATACACCTTTACCATGAGAACTGTTGGACAGATCGGCAAGACATTAACTGAGATTTATTAACCCTTTAAGACCGGCGATCAGATGGCGCTGATTTAAGTTTATGAGACTAAATTTTAGAGTTTCATCAAAAATATGCCTTAAACAGCATCAATGCCAGCAACTCCTTAAAAACAGTCATTTTTTATACAAATAACGAATGGTACAGGTCAGCTGCTTCGGTATCGATATTTTTAAAGAACTTGAACATTCTCTTTTATACCCGCACGATCGTGATAGCTTGGTCTTAAAGGGTTAAGAAAGAATTGAATATTAGAACATTATATTACATTTAATATCCCAAAATCAGTATAATGTTATAATATTAGGTTCTTTAATAACTATCAGTTAATGCCTTGCCAATCCATGGAAGAGAAATGGAAGCGAATAAACCAAAGAATGGCCTGTAGCCAAGGATCGTGCTAATCCCTGATTGGGATGACTCCACAACCCAAGTCCAAAAATAATGAAATATAATTGGACAAAAAGGAAAACTATTCTAGTATTAAATTGCGAACTCACCTCCGAGTCCTGGGGTAGAACGTGCGCCACGCGTACGCAGCCCAGAAGGTCGGACAGCAGCTCACGCAGCTCCCCGTCGGACAGGTCGCGGCGGCGCAGCCCGCGCCGCGCCACGCTGTGAGCGGTGTGGCTCACCAGGTTGGGCTCTGGCAAAAAGAAAAATTGAATGTTATGGGGAATGAAATTGGTCAAACACGCTATTAAAGTGATTATTAAGGTTTATTGAACACAGATCAGAAATAATACAAGTTACGAAGCAAAGCACAGCAGGCTTAACCAAAGATAACACCAGTATAAATACAATGGTTTTGGATGACATCAGCTCGACGTTGGTACCGTAAATTTGAATATTGTGAACCTTCTCATAGAAATATATCACTTAGTAACCAGAACAATGTGTTCAGGGTTTACACTTAAATTGATCAACTCAATTTTCTAATATTTAATTACACATAAACTTTTCACCACTTAAGGTATCTCCCTACCTTGAAAATGGCAAATTTTGACAATTTTCACGAATTTTGTTTATTGTTTTAAAAGAAACCCTATTATTTACGCATAAAAAAACTGTTATAATTTTAATTCTACAATAGTTTAATCAAAAGTTATGGCTATTTCAGTATAGTATATTAGTTCAGTATAGTATATAGTATATTAGGTATAGTATATCAGTATAGTATATAGTTATAGCTATTTCAGTATTTCAGCATAGTGTGTCAAATTTTACCCTAACCAAACCGGAAGTGGAATATTGAACTTTATACTTTAAATGCATTTTCTGAAGAACTGTATTTTTCCACAAATGTTTTTTTAAAACTTGATACCTCAAAAACTACTTGATATAATGTAATAAAATTTTCATTGCATGTTTATTATAAGTTCATGTGTGTTTTGAAATGAGATCTAAGTAAAATAATTGATAGGATTTATTTCATTGAATTTTTTATATTAAAATTTCCTTGATTTTGGAAAAATTTCTATAAACATGGCTTTGATACCCACGTAATTCCTAAAATACTAAAAGTTTTGCCTAAATCTCATTTCAAAACATGTAAGAAGGTATAATGAATGACTCTGCCTAATATTTAGGTAACAAATGAATTATTTTTTTACTTACGTTTTGCGTAAGGCTTATATTTAAGGCAAATTTCTTCAAAATTTCCATTTATTTAAAAAAATAAAATTTTAATTTAACTTGTTTTGGTCAAATATTCCATTTAACATTATTATTCATCATTACTACTAAAAAAATTAGTTAATTTTAAAGTATTAAAAAATTATACCCCTCAAGGTAGGGGTCTTATTTTCCTCACCTTAAGAGGAAGTTAGATAATATAATATATAAAAAGTATAATTTAACCTTCCGAACGGCCCAGTAATGGGGGGCAAATATTTATATTTCTTTTCACTGCATAAATTGTAGATTCAATTTATTTCAAGTTACTTATTTATTTAAGAAACCAGAATTTGGTTTATTTTGGGACAAGAGGCCCTAAAAACATTTCCAAATGAAAAAAGTACATTATGAATAAAAATGTATTAATTATAAAATTTTAAAATGTAAGGTTATTGTAAGAAAGACGGATGCACAAAATACAGCCTGGTCTAACGACCAGGAGTTAACATGAGAAACATTTATGTTACAACAAATTCAGTTTTTAAAAATTAATTATAAAGGATCATATATTACATTTTTAATAAAGCGATTAAGACAAAAGTATTAAATTATTGTATTAAATATAAAATAATAATGTACAGTCCCTGGACAAATTATGACGGGTTTTTTTTTAGTAATTTTATGTTTTTTTTAAGAGTTTTTATGCAATAATGGTATATTTAAACTACAATATTATTGATTTTTATTTAAAAGAATTGTTGTAGACTACATATTTGTATTTTTTTAAAAAAAATTATGATTAATTATGATTAAGATTAATTTATATTAATTATAAGATTATTTATCTGTGGAATCATCATCCTCAAATGCAGGAGACAGTACAGTCTTGCATTGATAGCATGCCGCACAGAATTAAAGCTTTGATAGCGGCTAAAGGTGGCTCAACTCAATATTGACTTTTACTAACATTCATTTCACTTTTCTTTAAAACTTAATAAACTAATGCTTTTCTAAATGAATGCTGTTTTATTTGTCAAATAAATCGGTAAT
This sequence comes from Oedothorax gibbosus, assembly GCA_019343175.1. Lineage (NCBI taxonomy): Eukaryota > Metazoa > Arthropoda > Arachnida > Araneae > Linyphiidae > Oedothorax > Oedothorax gibbosus. Next base: position 43,911,632 of record CM033272.1, on the reverse strand, counting down.
GGATTGGATAATATAAAAATAAAAAACAAATTAATTTTAAATAATAAAACGGTACAATATCACCCGGTCATTAATATTTGACATGAAATCTTGCAATGTGTCTAATAATTTGTCCAGGGATTGTATATTAAAAAAAAAATTCAATATATTAAAAAAAAGACTATGAAAATTATCCAGTCTATTCCAGAAAATATTTTAAAAATTCCACTACCTGTACTAAAGTGTAAATAATGCAAAAATACAAAATGTCCCTTTTTTTTAATAAAGCAATGTTAAGATCCCTTATAATTAATAAAAAATTGAACTTCTCACAACATATGTTTCCCATGTCAAATTATACTTTTTAAGGGGGGGGAGGGGAGTAAATTAGGGGCAAAAAGTAAAGAATATTTAATAATTTAACTTGCTTTCTTACAAGAAAAATTTGCATTATGACAAGTGTAGGTTTGAACCACACAAATTGAACTTTAAAAGTAACTTTTTCGAAAATTCATACCACAGGTTTTTACATCAGAATGTCGGATAGTTGAACTTAACAGTTGTTTGAATGAGCAAAGAATTGAGCTTTTCAGGCATACCGGTTCATGTTACCGGTTAAAGTGACCTAATATGTCATCGGTATTAGTGACATATAGTATACATGTTACTTGTACCAGTGACCTATAGTATAGATGTTACCGGTACCAACGATCTATAGTATATATGCTACCAGTACCGGTGAGCTATAGTAGATATGTTACCAGTTAAAGTGACCTATGGTGTATGTTACTGGTTAAAGTGACCTAATATGTCACCGGCATACTCTATCTATGATAGTGAAATTCAGGAGTTTCTAAGGAGTTTTTCAGGAGTGCAGCAATATGAATTCAGGAGGTAACGAGGAATAAAATTGAATATGTGTGTTTATTATCGTATTTATTTAGTGACTTCACTGCACTTTAAATGAGGAAACAGAAGAAAAAAAACTTCGCTTAAAGAGTTGTGCAGTGCGTTATGGGACATTAACTAGTATCACAATGTCTGAACTCTGTTTTCTACTGTGCATGTGCAGTAGACTTATTCCGAAAAAAGCACAGGAGAAAAACGATCTGTGTCGTTAATTTTTTAAGGAGAGGAAAAAAAAATATCGGGAGATGAGGCACCAATTTCAGGAGTCATAAGGGCCCTTAGGAAAAAATAATGAAATTCAGGAGTTTTTCAGGAGGCGTACGAACCCTGGCTTTTACTCAAAGAAAGTATTATTTTTTAAACAGAAAAGGAAAGACAAATTCAAGAATAATTTACCTCTTTCTTCCACCCGTTTGAACAGTTGGTGTTCTCCCCACTTCAGAACAGCTTGTAACACTTCTAGCTCACCAGCCTAGACAATATATTAAAAAAATATATACATTAGAGAAAATGACAATAAAGAAACAAGACGCGAGTCCAGTTTAACTCTAAACAAGAACCATCCAACTTATCAGATTATAAGAGTAAAGAAAACAACAATTTTAAGTATACCCCACGCTTGATTGTAAAACTGTCAAATAGGAGGATTTTGCATAAAATCCTAGTAAGGACTTGGTTAACCCTTTCAGTCCCAATTTGGCATCATCATTTTAGAATTATCAACCTCAAATCTATAAACCTCAGTTCCTACACACCCCTTCGGAATTTTTTGTAAAAAAATATGTACCTGCAGGAAGTCCGACTTGAGCACGTCCACCAGGTGCTGCTTCTCCAGCTGGCAGAGGAGGGGGGAGGCGGCCAGGCCCATGAACTCCTCACGCATGAAGTGGACAGCCTGACGGTAGACCCACGCTGACCCATGGGGCTGGCTGCTCCACCGTAGCACGGAAAGAAGGCTCTCAAGGCTTAGGGATTCCACCAGGAAGTCCTCGCAACCTGCAATCAATGAATTAAGAAAATATAGAAAAAAATAATTACTAAGTATAAAAGGAAAAAAAAGAATTCCTCGCAACCTGCAAACGTGAAATCAATGAATGAAGTATAGAAGAAAAATTGTTAGTAGCTGTCACCTTAAACCGCCCTAACAATATTTAGATACCATGCGAAAATGTCCAAACCTAGCATTTAGTTGTAATTAAAACTTTCAAAAGTCTACATTTCTATAGTTATCATTATTAAAAGCTAAATTTCTAAAGCTATTATCCTTAATTTTATTTCATAAAGTCAATTGATATTCTCTATTGTTTGCTAAATTTATTTGATCATGGAGCTTCCAGCTTAAGGACTCCTCTAAGAAGTCCTCGCAATCTGAGCAATCAATAAAATAAGTTTAGCTGAAAGGGAAGTGCACTACTTTCAATTGCAGCGGGGTTGCTTCACGGAGGATCTGGTCTTGTTTTCCTGTCTCTCGAATTACATTTGTGTTGGTTAAGTTGGTTGGTAGACCTATATTCAGGCATTCCTTTGATATCTCATCCTCACTTTAACCTGCATAAATTCCTACAATACTTTGTTTTCTTATCAAATTTTGTTCAAAATCAGTCAGGGTTGTTAAAAACGGGGGTTTTCATGAAAAACCCAACCCACTTGGGGTTTTAGGGTATTTTTTCAGGGTTTTAGGTTTTTTTTCAGTATTTTGGAAGTGTTTTTCAGGATTTTGGGATTTATTGAGGGAAGTTTTGATTATTTATCTATACATTACAATTTTTAAAACTAACAGAACATCTTGAGAGAGATAATCAGAAATGATGTAATTTAAATTAGAACAATTAAAAAATAATTGCATATAGTTGTTAGGTAAATGTATATTTAAATGTATAAGTGTATTGTCTAGAACCAAGTATTGTTTGTTTGTGTACGTGTAAAATTATATAATCCGGAATAAATTCCAATTACACCTATATTCCCCAGCATTTGATGCACACAATTAATGTTCTGTTTTTGTGTGTCTTTTCTAATACTAACTATGCTTTTTTAATCTTTAAAAGCGAAATTCTTAATAATTGGTTAAATGATGATTTTAGAGTGTTGCTTTTGTTGAACTCGGGGTTCGTACCTGATATTCAGGAGTTCCTAAGGAGTGCAGCGATGTCAATTCAGGAGGTAACGAGGAATAAATTTGGAATATGTTTGTTTATTATTGTATTGGTCTAGTGACTTAGACCGAGAATGAAGGAAACAAGGGATGTAAATGTCGTGAAGCCAAACCCCTTTTTTGTGAAAAAATCGCCTTCTTTGACGATTTTTAAATTTACGTGAACTTTGTTCTAATTTCATGACTTTTGCGACCGGTAGACATCCTGATAAAGTACGGGAGAAAACCGACTGTGAAAGGAGAAAAATGATTCATGTCGTCAATTTTTCAGGAGAGGGGGGGGGGGGGGGGGACTATCAGGAGACGATACAAATTTCAGGAGTTATAAGAGCCCTTAAAAAATAAAAATTAAATTCAGGAGTTTTTCAGGATTTTCCGGAGACGTACGTACCCTGTGAACTACACATAATAATCTTATCCAACAAGTGTAGAGGGCAAGGTTTGCACAGCATCCAGTAAAAAAGAAACTAAAAAGTACTAAAGACTGCCAGCAGATGGAGCTGCAAGTTCCCACCAGCAAACTAGTTAACAACTAATACCAGGGATTGGAAAGTTACTTTTAAAAAGTAACTCTGTTACAGTTACTTAATACGAAAAGTAACGTTCACAGTTACTTTTTGAAATTTCAAGTTATAAGAAAAATTGAAAAGCCATTTTTCAAAGAAAGCCACAATTAACGAAACATAAGCACAAACAAAATGCTGAAATTATAATTAATACACTTTTTTTAAATTTCAATCCTGGTTCAATCCAAATCCAAGAAATTGGTCTGAACGTGCAAAAGTAACGCAATTTTTTGTTACTTCGTTACCGCTAAAAGTAACTAAGTTCCAGTTACTTTCTGAAAATTGTAACGACGTTACCTAAAAAAAGTAACTGTTACAAGTAACGCGTTACTCCGATCCCTGAATAATACTAATAATAATAGTAGTATAAAAAGCCGAACTAACCAATCCCTACTATGAAGACAATTTCTTATATATGGTTGGGTGTCATAATTTAGCCACTCTGTATTTAAAATATACAGTAACAAACATTTGTTTCTGTACATTGCTAGCTATACAACTTCCGTAGCTGACTTGTTATTCAGTATTTAAAAAATCCTTGATGCTTTGGTCAAAATGCAAGCTACATATGTTTACATACTACTAGGGATGCACCTAACACCAAATTTCGCCGAATACCGAATAAAGAATATTCGGCCAAAGTCTTAGCCGAACATTCGGCCGAATACCAAATATTCGACCTACCTAAACCAATTTTTTTTTTTTTGTCAGATCTAAGCAAGTTGTATTTATTATTCATCAATTTCAATTCAAAACAAACATATAAGTACACAATCACACAATAATTTTAATACAATACAGCTATTGAATTTTTAATTAGACTAACACACAAATAATGTGGTACTTGTTTGTTATTAAAGCAAGCTTTTTAGAAAGTGCAACTTGGAAAAATCACAACACGAAAACGAAAATAGAAGTATGAAAACATAAACAAAAGTAGGTGGATCCGAGGTAGAATGAAAATTTGTTTTTTAAAGCCCACTCACAGTAACTGATCCCCTAAAGAGACTTGTTTATTTAATACAACTTGAGTAACGCTTGATTTAACGTTATAAATAACAAAAACTTAAGAATTTGAGTCTATCAAAAAAGAAAACAAGTCCTGTTTGGGAAATTTTTTGACATTTTAGAAGATGAATTAACATAAATGTCACTATTTAAAAAATTTCACTATTCGGCCAAACCGAATATTCGGCTAAAGTGGCCGAATAGTAACCGAATATTCGGTGCATCCCTACATACTACCACCATTTTAATATGGCAAGATGCAGAATATCCTTGTTCCATATGAATACACATTGCATGTCTAGGCCAGCCTCTCTGGAGCATTAGGCTACCTGGATCTATGTTTACGTAACGTCACACTAATAGGCCGTTTTTGAGTTGTTGACTAATAATGGATTGATTCTGCTTATCTTAAGAATAACACACAGAAAAACCACAGAATCGCTCCACTAATATGACGTCAGGCATTATAGTTCGCTGGCCTTCTTCTAATCTAGGTGGTATTATTTGTAGCACCTTTTGACTTTGCATTTCAGTCCTTACAAACTAGAGCTGTTACTGTAATATGCGTAATCGTAATAATTACAGCAATTTCAAGGCTTAACAGCCACAGATCTTAAAGGAATGGCTTTTAGCTCCGTCTGAAATAATTTTCCAACCTGCAAAAAGTGTCATCTAAATCCAGCATCTCTGGAGCATACCCTAGACTGCCTGGTTCTAGGTTTAGGAGACCTTAAATCATCCCCACTTTTTGTTATTGACTTTACTCGAAACATGGACCGAATCTACTAGGTAGACTACTCTACGGTCATGAAGGTTTAGTAACAACAACAGGAATGTCTAGTATATAATAACAGTGCAAAGAGTTAATAACAGCCGCACAATGACTCACTCTGTACGAGGGCGTCCATCTCGATGAAGCGCGCCACTTCGTGGAGCTGCATCGCCTCCTCCACCGCGGACTGGGGCACCTCCCCCCTGCTGCCCCCCTTGGCACCTGGAAGGAGAGAGCAAGATAAATATGCAAACATTACTTTAAAGTGAATGACAGTTTATACAAAGCATTGGTTAAGGGAACATGGAACAACAAAACAAAACTACCTCCCCCAATGTTCAACAGGGTTATCAAAAACCAGGTATTTTTCCCCCATGAAAAACCCAACCCACTAAGTTGTTTGTAAGGGTTTTAGGGTGGTTTTTTTATCAGGGATTTAGGTTTTTTCAGTATTTTGGATGTTATTTCCAGGGTCTTGTGGTTTATTTAGGGAAGTTTATAAGAATTAAAGCAAGGTAAATATTGGGCATACCACAAAAAGCACCATCAGGAATGATAGTTTATCCTCTCTGCTCCAGAGGTACACACATGTGGAGAATTCACTACCCAACTTCATTTGCAAAAAAAATCTCAATACTAACTTTTCTATTATTAACAAGAGGGTTCAAGTTTTCTAAAAATATTGATACTGAACCAGCTGATTTATTAATTGTATTGAAAAATGATGAGCAAGAAGGTCAAGCAGTTTTCAGCAGCTTTTCAAAAGTATTTTTAATAGTAAATATCCAAGATATTTTACTTTAAAACAAAGGTTAGGACAAACTATTAATTACAAAAAACAGATTGTTTGTCTATTCATAACACAAAAAAAATGGTTTTTTTAATGCTTAAAAACTCAAATGCCACAAGAGTAAATTGATTTGCAACTCAGCAAATATTAAACGTCAATTTTCCTAAAATTTCTTGCAAAATATACATTTAAATGCATAATGTTCGATAAATATATTTATAGATAGAATATGTTATATTCCCACCCTCTTGGCACCTGGAAGGAGAGGTAAATCTAGGGCATATACCACAAAAAACACCATTTATAAGGACAGATCGTTTACGGATTCCAACGTAACCAGCGTGTAAAATACTTTTTTTTGTGTGAATAGCAGTTCTGCTACACCAAAGTATTTGTGTGTAGCAATTTTTAATTAATGCATAGCACTTTTGAATATTGTCCATCTTTATCGACATTTTCGCAACACAAATAATAACGAATTGGAAATCTCGCTAAATCTTTCTGTTCTGGCGCGATTATCGGCGGTTTGTTTACACTTTTCGCTACTCACTTCCAGTCTGGTATGGAGTTGAGATGTTTCCCTGCCCGAACTAAAAGCGGCCAACGGATTCGAATTGAGTTAGAACTCCATGACTTAGACAACTGAACTGAAGCAATCCGACTTTAAATCGTTTGCAAAAACACCATGGTTAGCACACAAGCCTGAAAATATATGTCTACCAACCAACCAACCATGGTAAGGACAAACGGAGATGCTTTGTGAGTATGGCAACTAAATGCGATACAAAGCTAAATCGCTATCGCAAGTTTTCATTTTGGTGTCGCGATGCGATACCGCTTATTTTACACGCTGAACGTAACACAATGGAGTCACAGCACAAAACTAACCTTTATTAAACACAGATTACGTATACAAGAGAGAAAACGAGCAAGGTAAACAGGGCATGCATTTGTTAGGCTTAGGAATCTTAAATATTAAACTTGCAAGCCTTTTTCTTTTTGTACTTTTACCTAATTTTTGCTTCTGCTGAAATTTTTTTCAAATCAAAAACTTCTAAAATTCCTACACATACAACAATGCAAATATGGGATCAAATTGTTGTTCATCTCTGTTTATGATTACTTGAGCTTCTTGTCTTGAAATTCTAGTGTTATTAACAAACATGTTTCAACAAATAGCAATAGGAACAAAAAAAAAAGTAGGAAAATAGTATTTTAAAGGAAATGACTGTTTATACAATGTTGGTTGATTGAATCAAATGCTTAAATTATATTGTTAGGCCATGGTGAGTGAAATGGTAGGACACTTAATAATATGACTTCATTTAATTAAGGAACTTAATGTTGAACATGAACTAAACTAACAAAACATGAACCGAAACTAATTAAAGAAACATATTTAAATTAGTATAAATAATAAAACCACTTTAAAGGGAATGACACTTTATGCAAAGTGTTAATTCATTGAATCAAATGCTTAAATTAATATTACTATAAAATGAAATTTAAAAAAAAACGTTAGACTGTGTGTTCTTCCTGTTTTGCCAACAGGATAGGCATTTAAAAATTCCCTGATAATTTCCTAGCATGCTGGGATTGTGTATTATCATTATTGTGATTGTAACGCCTCATAGAATTTGTTATAAAATTCAGTCTTTTTTTAACAAAAATGTTTTAACAAATAGCAATAGGGAAAAAAAGTAGGGAATTTTTTCCCAACAGGGCTGCTTTATTGGCGTGGCTAAGACTCGGTATAGTCCCCCAAACAGCATTTCAAATAATAAAACGGTACCACCCGGTAATTAATATTTGACATGAAATCTTGCAGTGTGTCTAATAATTTGTCCAGGGACTGTATGCGAGTTGTAAGTTTTGTTTCATTAATTTTGAATAAAAGTTTATCCATGCACCATTAAAAAAATTATTTCGAAGGAAAAGACAGTTAATACAGTGTTGGTGGATTGAATCAAATGCTTAAGATATCTTGTTAGACTTAGGCCATGTGTAATGGTAGGACACTTAACCATCTGACTTTATTTAATTAAAGAAACTTAATATTGAACATGAACTAAACTAATAAAACATGAACTGAAACTAATTAAATAAGTATAAATAATAGCACCACTTTGAAAGGAAATGACAGTTTATGCAGCGTGTTCATAAATTTGTTTAAATTGTTCTTCAGGGTGCCCACATTTGAAATTTGATTTCCTTGATAATTTAATGGGATTGTTAACGGCAATGTTATAAATTTCAGTCTTACTAACACAAATGTTTCAACAAATAGCAATGGGGAACACAAACAAGTAGGGAAATGGAAACAGGGTAAATCTATAGGGAAAACATCAAACATGTGGAAAATTGAAACCAACCTTGCTCGGAGGCAGACACATCCCTGGAGGAAGCAGAAGGGGCCCCGAACTCCAGCGCATCCTGGTACACTGCCCTCAGCAGTATGCATGCGTACCTGTAAGGAAGGGACTTGTTAGTGTTGAGTTACACAACTCGGAGGTCTTTTAGGAGGATAATTTAAATTTCACCAAAAATAAAAAAAGTTAATAAACAATACATATATTGGACATTTTATTAACTTCATAACATACAACACAAACTGCCAATATAGGTAATGCGGCCAGATTTTCAAACCTCAAAATCAGGACATTCTACTTCAACAACTCCTCCCCATAATTTTTCATATAACAATAATCTGTCCCCCCCCCCCCCCAAATTTCAGCAAATAGTAAAACTATTAATAACAGATATAAGTGATCAAATATAAAGAACTAATAAGTATATTAAAATTATTTAAAACAATAAGTACACAAAACTTTTTTTTGGAAAAATCGACATTTTATATATTTCCCATTTTTTGGAGCTGTAACAGAAAAGTGGGACCTATGGTGGAACATACTATAGGCGGGCAGTGCGACAAAAGGCAGGACTGCCAAAATGGGGGGGAGGGGGTCCCTCTTTAAGGTATACATATACCTTAGACTACTTTTCCTTTAATTTCTGAGATAGACTTTTTAAACTTTGTGAGAAGATCTTGCACATAAAAACTAACATAAAAATACTTTACTGCAATAAAAAAATATATTAATTAATAAATTAATTAGCAATTAATTAATTTAAGAGGGACAAATTATGTGCAACTTTACGACAATCCTAATTACTTGTTTAAGAAATTTTTTTCAGAAAAGAAAACCGTAAATATCCAGGCATGTGATCATACTTTATCTAAGCTTTAAGCAAAGTAGTTATTTAATTATGATAATTTGAAATGGCTATAGCTTTAAAATATGATTTTTTTTTTATATTTTAATTTTTTGAAAGTCTGTAAAAAATTAAATATTCTTTACAATTGTTATAAAAAGTATGGCCACATGCCCTGATTCTTACTCTTTAAAATTCACTTTAAATTTTTTAAATCGAAGCATATTAATTTGAAATATCTTGCTCGGAGTACAAGCATATTATGAAAAAAAATCGTTCTTCAGAAAATGAGTTCAAGGATTTCGTTGCAAGATTGAAGACAGTAAAATTTCCCTTAAAAGACTGCCTGTAAATTAAAAACTATTTACAGTACAAGAAATCTTCTTGTACCAAATGAAAGATAAAAAATCAGATAATATTTTAATACAAAAGTATCAGAACACATATTTTGATCAATTTTTCCGTTTTCTAAGGTATATGGATACTAAGGTATAAGGATAAACATCAAAATTTATATAACACGCCATTCCAAACAGTACCGTCATGAAACATGGTTCATACACTTGTAAGGAAAAAAAATCAAGCACTTTTCAAGGACTTTTCCAGAAAAATTCAAGGACTGGATGTTGGTGCCAGTTTTTAACAAAAAATGTTATAGGGTTAAAAATGTTGAAAACCAATTAAGTTTTCAGGAAATCAATATCACCATCTAGACAACTCTAATGTTTTCAGTCAGTAAAATTTGCAACCAGTAATGATAATCGGGATTTTTCAACTGAAGATCGTTGAAACTACATTTTCCACTCATTTTGTGAAGTATTTAGTCATCACCAAAATTCTTGAAAAGTTTCAAAACAGAATTTATAAAATGTGGCTCTGCTAGGCACGCACTATGAAGAAAATGCTTTTTTTGCGTTTCAATCTCTACTTATTCATTTTCCAGAAATTATTTATGCTAATTTGCCGCAAAAAGAACAATAAAAATGCTCAAACATAATCAAAACAAAAACTGATAGGCTAGAAATACGGTTACATTTATCGAAAGATACCGGTCGCTTGCTAGCTGGGAAAAGATTTAGTGACGCCATAGCAGTAACGTAACCGGGTGAGAGATCATGTGTTTCGGCAATCTCGAGAAAATTTTGGATATTATCCGATTTTGCAATAAATAGTACCGATTTTTTTTCAAGCACTCGAGATTCATTTTTAAGCACTTTTAGGACTTGAAAATGAACTATTTTTTATTCAAGCACTTTTCAAGGCTTTTAAGGAGTGTATGAACCATGTGAAATGACTGAGTCATCGAGGAATATGTATGTTGAAATATCGTACAAATCTCTATAAAGTTATAATATCACACACAATTCTCTATAATGTTCTAATATTCAGTTCTTTCTTAAATAACTCTCAGTTAATGTCTTGCCAATCCATCAAACAGTTCCCACGCTTTAATAAGCGCCAATACATTCATTCCCAGAGAAATTGCAGATGCAGCAGACTTTGTTTTGACTTCTGATCCACTCTTCTCACAACCATTAAAAATAGTGTCACTTTTTAATTAGACTTCAAGGTGTAAGGTTGTGTGCTTTTTAGCGGGCAGAGCTTCGGCTCCCGGACCCGTCCCCTTAACAAACTCTAAATTGCTTTCTTTACAATAAACCACTCTTTGGACGTCCAATATTCCTTCATTTCTAGATTAACTAAATAAGAATTATACTCTCATGTGTAGTAGATGTTATTCTATTACATGTATGTCCAGTGTGCATCTAACGCAAGCCAAATTGGATTTGGGGCAATTTAAGTAAGCCTTTTTACATCAATCGATATGACTAACTGAACTACACACACCCAACAACTTATAATTAAAAGAAGGGGAAAAAGTAAATATCAACACAAGGAAAAGTTGAAGAAAAAGCAATGAATCCCTTTGGTAGAGCAAAATATAAAAAGGGAAAATAATAACTTAACAGACGGGTAAAAAAGAGAGGAATTTTCCTTTTAAGGATATCGACATTATTCAGCAATATTGAAAAATTAGAAAAAGAGAAAAATTTCCCTTTAGGAATAAAAATCATCAAATAGGGAAAATAAATAAAAAAATGTCGTGGGATTGCGTAGGGAAAAATTAGGGAATTTTTCCCTTTAGGGAAAAAAAGTAGAGAATTTTTCCCTTCAGAGCTAAATTAAATTAATCTAGGGGAAAATGCTATTCCCAACAGTACCGGCGTGGGATGACTGAGTCGTCGAGGAGAATGCGCGTCCGGTGGGCGCCGCCGTCCTCCCTCCGTTGCTGGCGATGGATCACGTTGCGGAAGAAGGGTGAGCGCGCGGACAGGATCGCGCGGTGGCACCAGAACTCATTCGGGCCGTGGCAGATCTTGCATGGCTTGCCTGGAGAAGAAGGTAAATTTAGTACGAGTTGAAGTAACAGAAAACAATACTCTGTCATTTTTGTTTCAGAAGTAAGTAAGCTCCAAAAGGACCTTTAGTACAATATATTTATTAAACTATCATACATTTTAAAATAGAGGCATTTAATTTAGGTTTATCTATGATGCTCATCGCCAATTATCTATATTCTCCTGGAAAAATCATTTTTCAACATACAAAAACATCAGGGAATGGAGTAACACATTATTTGTAACAGTTACTTTTTTTGGTAACACTGTTACATTTTTAAAAAGTAACTCAACTAAGTTATTATTAGGGGCAACAAAGACACGAAAAATTTCATCACTTTTCCAATACTTCACATGCCGATATTTTAAAATGCAACTACTTTAAAAATTAAATAAATTTTTTAAATTCTAATTGCAATATCTTGTTTATGCTTATGTTTCTTTAATCTTGGTTCTCTTTAAAAAACAGTAAGATGGCTACATTGCAATTATTTTAAAACATGACATTTCTAAAAGTAACTGTAAAAAAGATACTTTTTTAAAAGTAACTTTCAAATTCCTGTAAAAATATATAAAAATTTGTTAAGAGGGACTGTCAGTCCCATAGAGATAATGCATTAGTTTTGTAATCACAATTTTTGCAAAAGAATTGCTTTGCCATGTTATCCCATTGTCACCAGGTATGGGAATCATCATAACATCAATTTAAAACAAAATTGAATAGAAAATAACAACCGGTTATTTAATTATTAATTGATAAAGTTTTTAAATAGTGTCGCCATCTGCTGTAATTTTTGACATTTTAAAACAAATTTTCGTTTCAAAATTTGTTTCATTTCGATGTTATGTTGATTCTCATACCTGGGGAAAAAGGGCTAACATGGCAAAGCAAAACTTCTGCGGAAGTTGTGATTAGAAAACTGATGCATCTTAAATGATTTTCATTTTTCTAGTTTTCATTATTAATGATTCAGTTCTATAATTCTTATTAATAATCTACAATATTTTCAAAGCCTAATAACATTTCAGGACATCCAACAATATTGCTATCAGCAGAGTCACATTTTCATCTCTTAAGTTTTACAGGGTTGCCACACTTTTTGGGTAAAAAAAAAATCAAGGACTATTTAAGGACTTTTCAAGGATATATTTCTCTATTTTCAAGGACTGTATATTCGAACATGCAACACATAAATTTCACGATAGTATTTAAAAACTCATTTAGAAAAGAACTAAGAGCTCTCCAACTTTCAAATGAACTTAAATATGTGTTATAAAATAACCATTTAGTTATTAAAAAATCAACTTAAAATCACTTGCTCTGCCTTCTTGGATTATACACAATAAATCAAAAAATAAAATAGAAACTGACTTACATTGAAAAAGTGTTTTTAATAAAGCCAAAATTAACATTTGCAACACTTCAAGATAAATTCGTCAGCCCAAAAAATTAAGGACTTTTAGAGGTGGATAATGTTTTTCAAGCACTTTTCAAGGACCGTGGCAACCCTGGTTTTAGTACCAGCAAGGGTTGGCCAGCCAGAGAATCTGGCTTCTCTGTTTGACAAAACAGATAATGCCGAACTTGCACAGTTAACATGGCAGGACACAAACCACAGAATTGCCACCGAGCTCTTATACACAGGCCAGAAGTAGAATAAACAAGAAATTTCTTGAATGACCTTAATAATTAAATAATAAATTGATAATTGAGTTCCGCTGGGCAGGCATTCGAACCAAAGATTCCCCAAAAATTTGGTTTAGTAGACCAAAACTCTACCACTGCTTCACAGGTCTGCTTGCGAATAGCGTCAATATCAATATATTGTTTTATGACTGAACAATTGGTCATTTGAATGATTGATAACTTAAGAAATTAGTATTTTTGGCAATGTAGAATAAATTCTTTTTAATGAGGTATCCATGAAAAGTTATTATTTATTCCATAAAATTAGTTAGTATCACAACACCACACAACAAGGTTATCACTTTTACATTTTAATTACATGACATTTTTCATTATATTTCTACAAAATGCATATTATTAATTCTACAAAACCACTATCAGTATCACAACTGAAAAACTAAGTGACAAGTTAAACTAAGTTTAAAAGATTCAATTTTAATTACTTTTAACAAATAAAGTTTTCAAAAAAATTATTGTTGCGATTTATTCAAAAGTAATGATTCCAAATTTCCCACTGTAAATTTTAGTTTAAAAATTAAGTTTTTTTTCCTCTGCTTTTCACCATTTCAATCTGGATTCATAATTAGTGCATCTCAAAAATTTTAGATTTTCACAATAAAAAAAAAGTGGGACTGAAAGGGGTTAATTCTACCAAATCATTATCACAACAACAGAAAGCATACCTTCTGCCTCCATGAGTACATGGTCACACACATAGGCCGTTTGTCCCCTGACAGAAGGGGTGGCATCACTAGGCGACGTGAAGCTGAGAGAAACGTCGCTGTAGATGCCCGTTTCCAGGAGGTACCTGTCGAGGTTGAGTGAACGGTGGAATGAAAGGATAAATATGGATAGCTAAACTGATTTTGAACAAAATTTGATAAGAAAACAAAGTATTGTGGGAATTTATTCAGGTTAAGGGGAAGACAAGATATCAAAGGAATGTTTAAAACCAAATTAGTTTTTTTTAAGTTTGTTACTAAGAGGGCTGTTTTTTTTCAACCTCCGATGGGCTGTAACAAAAAGACGGGTCAAAATACAAAAAAGATTTTTTTACCAAAAGTAATGTACAATACTGCTTATTTCTCCTTCTTAGGAGAGGTAAGGTTTTTTAAGAAGCTTTCTCTTTCTACTTCTTATACCTGTAAACAAGCTTTGAAATACCCTCTTCATAAAATGTAGCCGCCAATGATTGGGAGGGAGTTGTGACGGTTTCGTTTTAAAAAAAGTAGGAGTTGAGGTTGAGAAAACAGTTGAATGAAACGCTGAATGTAGATAGCTTCATTGATTATTTAAAAATTGGTAGAACTACCTGACCACTTAAACAATTTTTTAAATTGTTTAAGTGGTCAGGAAGTGGTGGTACTTAAGTGGTACTTAAGTGGTCAGGGAGTTTTTAAATTAAGAAACATTTTCTACAATCCATGACATCATTAGGTATCCAACCAGTCACAATCTTCTATTATTTAACAAACAGGAAAGAGACCATATACGAGGGCTGTTTTTTTTTTTCAACCTCCAATGGGCTGTAACAAAAAGACGGGTCAAAATACAAAAAAGATTTTTTTTTACCAAAAGTAATGTACAATACTGCTTATTTCTCCACATAATCATCTTGGCGATTAAGGCATTTGTTATACCTGTAAACAAGCTTTGAAATACCCTCTTCATAAAATGTAGCCGCCAATGATTGGGAGGGAGATGTGACGGTTTCGTTTAAAAAAAGTAAATCTGGAAGCTTTACGTCAATTTTTTTCTGTCCTCCAAGCCACTGCTAGTCCACAATTCACTTATGGTTGGTGAACCTTTGAGTTTCCCTAAACACTTGGTCAACTCGCTGAACAATACCGTCTGTAGCGACAGACTTGCTTCCTTGGTCCCCTTCTTCATACATCAACATCAGTATTGTTCATCTTCATCCTCAACATCAGTACTGTTCAGCGAGTTGACCAAGTGTTTAGGGAAACTCTAAGGTTTACCATAAGTGAATTATTGATAAGCATAGTGGTTTGGATTGTACCGCTTCCAAGTTGACATGGAGCTCAAAGAAATCGTCACAACTTCCTTCAAATCATTGGCGGCTACATTTTATGAAGAGGGTATTTCAAAGCGTGTTTACAGATACGACAAATGCTTTAATCGTCAAGGTTTACTATATACTTTGTATGTTGTACTTTACTTTTGGTAAAAAAAAATTTGTATCTTGACACGTCTTTTTGTTACAGGCCATCGGAGGTTGAAAAAAAAAACAGCCCTCGTAGTAAGCTGCTGAGGCACATCATAGTTCTAACTTTTGGTGGTTAAAATTTTAATCCCCAATGAGACAGATGAAACTGTGTACACCACGAGTTCTGTACTGCATTACTCAATAAGTAGGTTTCCAATCAGCATTGACAAGTAGGCAGAGTCAACCAAGTATGTGGAGTTAAAATTGTTAATCGATCAACATCGACAAAGATGCGCCACACACTAAGAAGACCTCGTTGCATTTCTATCTAACCATTCATAAACCTATACTATTTTACAAATTGGACGGGGGACCTGAACTCCTTGTCTTGTTTAAATTAGAAGAAGAGATATGGACCTTCAGACATTTTACAAACAGGACCGTCTCTTCACAGAGAGTTCATTTAGATAAACTCACCTCAGTTCTGTTCCAGGGGGTTGGGTATGCCAAACTGTTCACTGAGCTGATAAATCACGTCGAAATTCCCGCCTCCGGAGGGGGGGGGAGAGCAAGCTCCCCAGCGTAGAGGTAGCGGAGGAGCTCGCCAAACATGGAGCTCAATGTCTGAATTGCCGAAATCATAGCGAATGGCTAGCATAGTTTATAGCTACAGGAATTTATTTCTTGGGGATGGTACAACAGACCCCTGGTCGCAGTGCTTGGCTCACACAGAGCCCCCCTCCAAAGTCATAGCTAACTACCCAAGACAGTATAATCCAAACAGTCATCTAATCCCTAATGACACAGATGACTCTTTGCACAAAAGAGTAGACAGTATGAAAACGGTTATCTGACCAGCATCGACAAAGAGAGCGGCAGTGACGTCATTAGACATTTGACCAGTCACAATCCTATATTGTTTTACAAACAGGATAGAGAAAGCACAGAGGCTAAGTTTCTAAGTTTGGCGGAGTCCAAATTTCAATCGCCAATGAGACAGATAAAGCTCTATACACCAAGTACATGGAGTCAAGACTGTTATCGCATCATCATCAACAAAGATGCCGCCCCGCACTCTGTTATGTCATTGGTTTTCTGTCTGGCCGATCACAAACCTATATTGTTTCACAAACTTCCTTATATTGGTAAACTACCACGATTCTTTAAGAGGACTAATTTATCATAAAGATAACTGCAACGATAACCTCTCCTGTGTTTGTCAAGAATTGGAATGTGTAGACACAATTAAGTACCTTGGACTTCACATAGATTCAAATCTTAAATGGAAATCTCATATCAATTCTATCTCTAACAGTATGCGTTTTTTCTTTATAAATTTTATCATTTAAAGCATCTAGTTAATCAAAATTTTCTTAAGCAGCTCTACTATGCATGGGTTCATCCCAGAATCTACTACGGATTGTCTATTTGGGGTGGGGACTACGAATCAAATATATCCATAGTCAAAAATCTCCAAAATAAATTTATTAAATTAATTCTTAATTATAATAATCGCAGTATTACATTCCAAGATTACAAATTACTCGACATACTTCCAGTTCATCATCTACACTTCTATAAAAATAGCTACAATCTCTTCTTAAATCCCAATTTATGTGATAAAAGAGAAATAGTCAATCCTAGACGACCAAACGTTATTTTCAATATACCCAGAGCCAACAGGGAGATTTTTCACAAAAGTTTTTTTTATTTAGCTCCTAAACAATACAATAATCTCCCTGTTGATCTGCAAATTATACCAAATGTCACCATTTTCAAAAAAAAGCTAAAAAATTATCTGTTTTCAGTTGATAATTTAAGTTGATTCAATTTAATTCAATTTTGGGTTCTCTATTGTTTATTTTTAAATAGCACCGACGACTTTGTCAAATTTCATTGTCATATCTACCCTGTATTGTTTTATAAAAAAAAAAAAAATGTCTTGAATTTCTTTTCACTCGTATGGGATTCTAAATCCCCAGAGTGTTTATTTTGTACTTGTTGTTTTCTTGATAATAAAATAATAATAATAATAATAATAATAAAAAAAACTCTGGAGATCCTAATCGTACAACTATGACGATACGATTGCTAATACTAACTACTATGAATATGTAAAAGAATACGAGTCAATATTATTAACACATGTATACAATAATAAAGATGCTGATGCTCCTATAATCATGTAGGTAGGTAGGTTAGTATTATCGTCGCACTAGAGCTACACGAGGGCTATTGGCAACGGCCGCCGTAATTTAGAACCACAGCCAAGTGACGGTCCGACACCCGAGTAGGCACCCAACTCAACAGTTAAGGACGACATCGTACGCAGCTTTGGGACTTTGGAGCGTATTTAACGTGCACTCCCTCTACACGGGGTATTATCCGTCGGACATTTTTTAATGCACAGGCCGTTTATAGGTCGGCAGTTATTTTGCCGATGCCCGGACCCGAACCTGGGACCTTCCGCATGCTAGACGAATGCCTAACCGACTGGGCTCCCCAGCCCCTCTACAATCATGAAAATCTGGTGATTTCTAAGCTCATTAGATAAGCTCACCTCAGATCTTGTTCCAGGGGGTTGGGTATGCCGAACTGCTCGCTGAGCTGATACAGCACGTCGAAATTCCCGCCTCCGGAGGGGGGGAGGGCAAGCTCCCCCGTGTACAGGTAGCGGAGGAGCTCGCCAAACATGGAGGTGGAGACGCCTGCAATGTCAATGTCCACCGCCACCTGATTGGAGGAGAGACAAGCCTTATTAAAATCAGAAATGAAGGTTCCTACTCTTGGCAAACTAGGAGGACCACTTGTAACTTTTTTCTAACGACATATAAAGATGTTATTCCAAACTGTTTGGGTAAAAACCCTGCTTTCTCCACGTATAAAAAATGTCATTAAAATTTAGCAAACTGGGGACATTCAGGAACCACTTAAATCTGTTTTAAAGACACATAGAAGTATTAAAAAACCAAATTTTCTGGACAAAAAATCATGATTTCTTAATGTATTAAAAATGGAATTGAAAACTACTAAAAATTAAATTAAAAAATGACAACAGCTGCAAGCTTTTGGGGGGAAATTAAAACCTTTTGAGTGCTCATAGGGGATCCATCTGGAGGGAGGATCTTCATTAAACTTTGGTAAACTAGGTGCTTTTAGAAACCACGTACAGCTCTTTTTAGAAGCATATCACACTGTGTGTAGAAAAGTGACCTATCGAAAAAAGGCAAGTTTTTCAGAAATATTGATTTTCCAATCAAGTCATATTTGTCTGATAGGCCACTTTTCCACACGCAGTGAGATACGTAACGTATACGATGGCAAAGAAGCAGGGATGTTATGTTTAAAACATGTTTAAAACATAGTAATAAAAACATGTTTGAAACAATTAAAAAAAAAAAAACGATTTATGCTAATTATCAATGTGGTACATAATTTTAGTTAATTAAAATAATACCAAACATAAACTATTACATTATTAGTTTATAAATTCTTCTATTAGCTCCTCCGATTTAATCAAAGGAGGACACCGAGGAATCGCCAGATAATAGAAGGATTTGTTGTATTCTACGATTCTTCGACAAAGAAAGATGCAAGGCATATGCCTAAAATTATTGGGGATGGAAGTAAATATGGAAGACCAAAATGCAAAAAGAACCGTGATTTTCTTAAACTCATGTACAATAACCAAAATTTAATTGTTTAAAAAAAACATGTTTTAAACTAAAAAAACATGTTTAAAACAAAAAACATGGTTTTTTTTTAAAAAAACATGTTTTTTTCCAACCCTGCAAAGAACAAAAGTACTTGTTATGTAGAAGATGATTGAAGCATGCCACTAAAAACTTTCAGCAAACTATGTTTCATAAAGCTATTTTTAAAAAAATAAGGTGAAACACAGGGCTTTTTAGCCATAATTCACAAAACTTTTCAAAAGCGTAAAAATTTAAGTCTGTTCCCGACAGAAAGTTATATTGATTAAACTATCTAATTCACAAAAATAAGCTATATAAATTATACAATTTTAATCAGGGTTCATACTCTACAGTGAGTGGAGTATGAACTACTCTATGGACATACTCTATAGTGAAATTCAGGAGTTTCTAAGGAGTTTTTCAGGAGTGCAGCAACGTAAATTCAGGAGGTAACGAGGAATAAAATTGAACATGTTTGTTTATAATCATAGTGACTTCACTGCACTTCAAATGATGAAACAGAAGAAAAAATCTTTAAAAAAGTGGTCCATTCTGGGACCTATTATCACGATGCCTGAACTCTATTTTTAAAACTTCAGGAGGGGGGGGGATATCAGGAGTTTAGATACAAATTTCAGGAGTTATAAGTGCCCTTGGAAAAAAAATATGAAATTCAAGAGTTTTTCGGGAATTTCAGGAGGCGTACGAACCCTGTTTAATAGAAAAGTAATAGATGTAATCTGCGCAGACAGAATTGGCATATTTAACCACCTGAGAAGAGAAGATTATTAAATAAACTGTATTCAAATTTAAAATAAATCCTTAAAATAAACTTTAGCATGACCAAAACAAAAAAAAGAGCGCCTACCTATGTGGTATTGCAAATCTCTTGCGAGTATATAAAATAAAAAAAAACTCTGATCATTCTATACGCTTGCAACAATAGCCATCTTAAAACCACTCTGCCGACCTTATCCCCCCCAGAATTTTTTGAAATGCTCCTTGGAAACGTGCATTTGCTCCTAGTAAGTTCGTAGCGCAGATTTCTCATAAATTTCTTTATCTAATTTCAAACACTGAACACAGTACTTGCAAGTTCGTCGTAGGGATGCACCGAATAATCGGTTACTATTCGGCCACTTTAGCCGAATATTCGGTTTGGCCGAATAGCTTAACTATTGGGCCGAATAGTCAGCGGAATAGTGAAATTTAAAAATTTCCAAATTTGTTCAAGTTATCTTATAAAACGTCCAAAAATTGCCAAACAAGACTTGTTTTCTTTTAAAATAGACTAAGTTTTAGTTATTTATAATGTTAAATCAAGCTTTACTCAAGTTATATTAAATAAACATGTCTCTTTAAGTTAACAGTTACAATGAGTGGGCTTTAAAAAAAAACAATTACTATATATATCACAATTGTAATTTTTTCACTACAAGATAAAAAAAAATTTAATTGTATAATAATATTGTAAGCCACGGTTTTATTATTTTTTCACTGATTTTCATTCTACACCGGATCCACCTACTTCTGTTTTTGTTTTCATACTTCCATTTTCGTGTTGTGATTTTACCAATTTACTTTCTAAAAGGCTTGTTTTAATAACAAACAAGTACTACTTTATTCTAAGTTGCTTCAATTAGAAATTTAATAGCTATATTGTATTAAAATTAGTGTGTGATTGTGTACTTATATGTTTATGTTTTAATTGAAATTGATGAATAATAAATACAACTTACTTAGATCCGACAAAAAATAAAATATTAGGATTTGTTATTTGGCCGAATATTCGTTATTCGGCCATATTTGGTATTCGGTGCATCCCTAGTTCGTAGCGCAGATTGCTCCTAAATTTCTTTATCTAATTTCAATTAATATTCGGCTTAGACTTTGGCCGAATATTTGTTATTCAGAATTCGGCCATATTTGGTATTGGGTGCATCCCTAGTTCGTATCATAGATTGCTCCTAAATTTCTTTATCTAATTTCAAACACTGAACGCAAAAATAGTAACATACTTCTGTGCACACAGAGGAGAGTGAGTTGAGCATCTCTCGGAAGAAGGGGCACCGCGCCGCCAGGATGGCGCGGTGCACAGAGAACACCGTGCCCTGGTAGATCAGGTTGATGTCAGAGCAGTACCTGGAAATAAGGAATATTCTCAGATGAATTATCCAATAAGAACAACAAAAAAATAAATCAAAGTAAATCAAAGTTGCGTGGGAACATACCACCAATCGGAGCACTGATTGAAAGAAAGCAGAAATGAAATGTAAGAAGGAAATATGTCATATGAAACAAGCCAATTTCTAGTAATTGGATGGCACCTCCGGCCTAAAAAATGGAGGTGGGACATATGCCACATATAAGTTTGGGTTTGGTTAGTTGGTTATGGTCCCACATAGGTTTAGGACTTATTATCCTCCCCCGGTTTAACAAACCCCTAATAGCTTTTAAATTACCGTACCTGTTCTGGAACAGTGTCCCCAGGTCCCGCTTGCATGTGGAGGCAGGGGGTCTTGCTGCCTCCGCCTGGAGGGTGATCTCTTTCAAGGCGGAGGTGGCTTCATACTCCTCCACTAAAGAAACTACATCGCGGGGGCTCCAATCTGCTATCAGGTCACGGAACACCTAGGAATTGAGAGTTAGTGGATTGGTCATTGCAGAAGAAGAATAGTTTCCGGCTGTTCATTAATAAACCTCTGACGGATATAAATGTGTAAAAACCTGTTCACAGAGTTTTGAGATTGCCGACTTTGAGTAGCTGTAATTAAGTAAATATTAAGCAGAAACAAGAAATATTTTAGATTTAGGTGTGTGTCTCAACATTCAGATTCAATTTAAAAAGTAAAAAAGAAATGCTAAACTTCCTGATCGGAGCAGAGACCCTACGTTGAATTATTCTTTTTTTCTTCTCGGGGAAAATCTAGGGAAAACCAAACTTGCAATTTTTCAACACCTGCATGTTGTACTCACCTGCGCGTGGTCGTGGTACCCTTTGCCTGCCCTCCTCCTGCGTGCAAACCTCTTGCGTAGGGTGGAGGAGAGCCCCTTGCCCTTCTTCTTCTCCGGCTTCCCCCACTGGTCCACCTGGGGGACGGAGGGGTAGGAGGCGAGGGGGGGCTCCTCCAGGGGTGGGTGGGAGGAGGCGCTCACCCCCATCACGCCACAGCACCGCCCCTCATCACACACAGCACCACGCCTATGAAAAATGAGAGGATTTGGTGAACTGTTAACTCATGTTTTAACTTCAAAATCGGGTTTACATTACGATATTTTTTCAGCTACCATATACACGACTTAAACACCTCAAAAACTTATATTTTTTACCGCAATTAAACATGATAATTCAAATTACCTTTTCACATATCTTTAATATTGTGTCTTTAACATCCCAACAATAGCGTCATTTAGTCGGGTCGCGTACAACAATAGCGTCATTTAGTCGGGTCGCGTAGTTATTCCCATAGAAAATGTTAAGTCAGCACATTTTAAAACTGAACTTACAACCTTTACAGTCAACGATCCTCGTACCTAATTGGTCGATCGGACTGAAACAAGAATCGTCATCGGTGATGCACTCAGCAACAGACTCTGGACGAGAGAACACGTCAAAAAACTTCCTCCAGTTATGACTACATTGCAATAAAAGACTGTAATTGTTAAGTTTTCCCCTGTCGACTTATTTATACATATATATTCATGTATAAGTCGCCTCCCTATTTTTAACTGAACATATCCTTCAAAAATCGGTTGAATGTTTCGTGTATAAGTCTACCCTGATTTTTACAGCGCTAATGTTGTCCAAAATTTCTTGGCTTATACACGAGTATGTACGGTAACAGAAACTATTAGAAACATCAGTTAATTTGGCAACTTTAAGTAACATTCTTCTTTTACAATTTGCACTACTCTTGCTTTGTTTATTTGACCCTAGCCCAGGTAATTTAACTGATGTTTCGGGATGATGATTTGTGGTGATTTAATTCAGTTATTCAAGTTCATAAAACAGGGAGACATGGAAGGCTTAGGTTTTACCTTAAATAGCCGGACCAGAGGTCATGATCAGAAATTGAATAAATCGAGCTTTAGAAGGGAGGCAAGAAAACATTATTTTTACAATAGAGTTGTCAATGAGTGGAATGCTTTACCAGATTATGTTGTGCATTCGAAGAGAGTAGAAGATTTAAAGAAGAAACTTGACGGTCATTGGAAACTGGTAATGTATTAGATTTATTTTGGACCAACCTTGCTGGGCCTCTGGCCTGTTGTCGGTCGACAATTTTTGTATTTGTAATTTAAAAAGTAAGTAACAGTATTTTAACATTAAATTCGAACCAACTGAGAACTAATTTAGCAGTGTACAAAAAAATACAAAATAACATGCTGCTCTCTAGAATGAAAATCAGTTGCAAGATCTTCAAACACACTTCTAGTGTCTGGGCAAAATACAGTTCTTGAATGATGCAGTTCAATATTCTAATTCAGCTAACAGTTTATCAGTCACGAATACCAGAAAGCTGTAAAATGACTGGTTATATGGAAAAGTCAGGGCCGCATTTAAAGATTTGCCGCTTGTAGGCTACGATTGATTTGCCGCCCCTGTCCCAATATTCTCCCCCTTTGGGGAAAGGTAGCTGGTTAGCTACAAAATAGGGTGGTATGTGCTGTTTAAAATAGATATATACACATATTAGAATCATCTATGTACCTTTACACACTAAATCTTTCGATTAGAAATAGGCGATTTTTAAAAAAACTGTTCGACTATTTTTCTTTTAACTTCGAAATCCGGGAGGAAGGGTGCAATGGCCCTCGCAGCTACCATGTTTGCTACGAAATATTAGTATTATATATACGTTTACGGTTTATGCGCATAAATATAAATTAGTTTTCTTTCTTAAAAATATTCGTATCTTTATAATAATATTTTTATGCCGAATGCTGCTTTAATGGGTCGTAAAAATTTGCCGTCCCAAAAAATTCGCTGTTCTAGGCTACAGCCTACTTAGCCTATTTAGAAATCCGGCCCTGGGAAAAGTCACTAAAAGATAAGAATAAATTTGAACAAGAAACAAATAAAATACAGGCAAATTGTTTCTTGAAATTGGTGTTACTTCTCGTTTACTTTTTAGCAAACAGCTTCTTTAAAAACAGAGAAAACGCATTGCTCAAAAAAACTCTTCTACCAGAGTACCTTCAAATGGGGGAATGAATATAGTTCTTAAGTGATGTATAGTTCAATATTCTATTTCAGCTAACAGTTTATTAGTCACGAAAAGCAGAAAGCCGTAAAATGACGGGTTATATGGAAAAGTCACTAAAAGATAAGAATAAATTTGAACAAGAAACAAATAAAATACAGGCAAATTGTTTCTTGAAATTGGTGTTACTTCCTGTTTACTTTTTAGCAAACAGCTTCTTTAAAAACAGAGAAAACGCATTGCTCAAAAAAACTCTTCTACCAGAGTACCTTCAAATGGGGGAATGAATATAGTTCTTAAGTGATGTATAGTTCAATATTCTATTTCAGCTAACAGTTTATCAGTCACGAAAAGCAGAAAGCCGTAAAATGACGGGTTATATGGAAAAGTCACTAAAAGATAAGAATAAATTTGAACAAGAAACAAATAAAATACAGGCAAATTGTTTCTTGAAATTGGTGTTACTTCCTGTTTACTTTTTAGCAAACAGCTTCTTTAAAAACAGAGAAAACGCATTGCTCAAAAAAACTCTTCTACCAGAGTACCTTCAAATGGGGGAATGAATATAGTTCTTAAGTGATGTATAGTTCAATATTCTATTTCAGCTAACAGTTTATCAGTCACGAAAAGCAGAAAGCCGTAAAATGAAGGGTTATATGGAAAAGTCACTAAAAGATAAGAATAAATTTGAACAAGAAACAAATAAAATACAGGTAAATTGTTCTTGAAATTGGTGTTACTTCCTGTTTACTTTTTAGCAAACAGCTTCTTTAAAAACAGAGAAAACGCATTGCTCAAAAAAAACTTCTACCAGAGTACCTTCAAATGGGGGAATGAATATAGTTCTTAAGTGATGTATAGTTCAATATTCTATTTCAGCTAACAGTTTATCAGTCACGAAAAGCAGAAAGCCGTAAAATGACGGGTTATATGGAAAAGTCACTAAAAGATAAGAATAAATTTGAACAAGAAACAAATAAAATACAGGTAAATTGTTCTTGAAATTGGTGTTACTTCCTGTTTACTTTTTAGCAAACACCTTCTTTAAAAACAGAGAAAACGCATTGCTCAAAAAAAACTCTTCTACCAGAGTACCTTCAAATGGGGGAATGAATATAGTTCTTAAGTGATGTATAGTTCAATATTCTATTTCAGCTAACAGTTTATCAGTCACGAAAAGCAGAAAGCCGTAAAATGACGGGTTATATGGAAAAGTCACTAAAAGACAGTGTTGTTATGATTTTACCCGACCCGGAAAAACCCGTCTGGGTTTTTTCAAAAAAAAAACCTTGAAAACCCATCAAAAAAACCCAAGTGGGCAATTGAACTTAAAATTGTCTTCACTGAAAATTAAAAAAAGTAAAAACTTTGTATACATCCAAAAAATATACATTTCCTGTCATTTTTAATTAATATTTTAGTATTCTCTTGATATATTTTTACTTATTTGTACCTTCAATATTTAAAATGCATTTACAAATTTAAATATATACTAACTATTTAATAATTAAATATAACAAATACATTTTTAAAATTTGTACGCATTGCTCAAAAACGCATTGCTCAAAAAAACCTCTTCTACCAGAGTACCTTCAAATGGGGGAATGAATATAGTTCTTAAGTGATGTATAGTTCAATATCTATTTCACTAACAGTTATCATCACGAAAAGCAGAAAGCGTAAAATGATGGGTTATATTGGAAAAGTCACTAAAAGATAAAGAATAAATTTGAACAAGAAAACAAATAAAATACAGGCAAATTGTTTCTTGAAATTGGTGTTACTTCCTGTTTACTTTTTTAGCAAACAGCTTCTTTAAAAACAGAGAAAACGCATTGCTCAAAAAAAGTACCTTCAAATGGACGACTTGTTTCACAATTTTTTTCTCTATAATAACTCTTAATTAAATATACTTTTTCAATATTTGGTATTTCCCGTGAGTGTACAAAATTTTAATGTGTCAAGTAGAAAAATGGGTTACTCTTCCATTTCAAGGGAGCAAGCGATAACGTCGCCAAAAATGTACAACCACTGCCAAACAGACTACAGGGTTCGTACTCTGTCTATGATAGTGAAATTCAGGAGTTTCTAAGGAATTTTTCAAGAGTGCAGCAATTGAAATTCAGGAGGTTTAGCAAAATAAATTTGAATGTGTGTGTTTATTATTGTATTGGTCTAGTGACTTAGACCAAGAATGAAACAAGGGGTGTAAATGTTGTGGAAAATTTGAGGCTTCGGTGTAAAAGCCAACCCTTTTTTGGGGGGGAGGGGGGGGAATGGCCTTTTTTTTGGCGACTTTTTTAAATTTTCGTGACTTTTGTTTGAATTTCATGACATTTTCGACCGGTAGACATCCTGATAAAGTACGAGAGGAAAACCGACTGAGAAAGGAGAAAAATTATTCATGTCGTCAACTTTTTCAGGAGAGGGGGAAAATATCAGAAGATGATACAAATTTCAGGAGTTATAAGGGAGGCAGGGCCCTTATAAAATAAAATTCAGGAGTTTTTCAGGAGGTGTACGAAACCTTAGACTATTTCCAATTGTAACTTTGTATGCTGTGCTTTGACGCCAAATATTCGGTTTAGCGAGATTTGTGCCTGCGAAATGGAAAAGTAATGAAAATTAAGCTATTAAGCTGTACAAATGTTTGAAAGAGAATACGATACTTACACAAAAAAATTTGGTTGAAATCAAGAGATTTCCTTTCACAGCATTATTGGGAATGGATTTATTTCTTTTCCTATATTCACAGAGAAAAATTTTCTCTGATTCAGCAGTCAAAATCTTCTGAAGCCCCCACTTGTAGAGAACCTATAAACATAATTTATCTTTGAATTGACTTTTTAATAAATATTTACTTTGCTAACGTTTACTATGATTAACGTTTCAAAATACAAAAGAGGATACAAAAATAAGCATAAATTTGAAGTTTGAAAAATGAATTTTAAAAATGAATTAAAATTCAATTTTAAACTGTGATTTGGGTAAATATTTCAGGTCATTTTAAATATTCGAATATTCAACAAATAAAAAAATATCGGCATTAATTTATTGAGTAAAAAGTAAGAAATACACAAGAAAAATAAAGTATTAATATGAAAGTTTCTGTAAAACAATAAAATTCGGTAAACCGGTTTCAATAGTTTTTGTAAAACAATATGCCAAAAAATATTCAGAAATTTTTTTTTAAAATCAACAATAAGGCCTGAAAAAAAATAATTAAATCCTATAATGCACTCTTAATTAATAAAAGAGTTTCCCGAAAATTAAGTTTATTTTTCTCCTGTAAAATCTGAACAATACGTCGGGCAACACATGCACATTATAACAAAGTAAGAGTGTTATACCATTTTGTTAAAAATTAGAAAGAAAAAACGAAACCCAATTTCCTTCAAAGTACAAAAAACTGGGATTTAGCTACAAATTTCAGGACACTATAAAAAAGAAAATTCTGACTACAAAATATCAGTATAAATTAAAGAAAATTAAGAAGAAATAAAACAAGAAAATAGATGAAAAGGATGCGCTTTTTTTTTTTAAACTGAAGGCTAATATTCCAACAGATTTTTTTAATCAACTATAAGGCATTTATAAAAAAAAAACGAAAACTATATTACACATACACTTTTCTAAAAAAAAAATTATTTTTCTCCTTCAAAATCTGAATAATTCGTCGAACTATGCCATACATGTTCCTTATAGCAAAGTCAAAGTATAAACAGTTTTATTAAAAATTAGAAAGGAACAAGAAAAACAATTTCTTTTAAACTACATAAACTTTTTTCCTTCTAACTTTTACAATAATTTTGTAAAATAAAAATGAATCAGAACGAAGAACATTAATTGTAATTAATTAGTTAATCATTTATCCAAGGTGGCAGACGAATGCAACGTTACGAAAACTAAAATATATTCGAATCAAACACTAAAACTTTCAAACATTCAAAATAAAATTAAGAACCTGTAAAATACTTACGAAATATGTTTAAAATGCAGAAACTTCCAATATTTTTTACGATTTCCGAAATTTTTGTGTTAAGTTTTAGAGGGAATTTGCCGAGCAATCCGGGATCATTTTGAGCCAATGGATTATTAATAAATAAAGATCTTATTTCAATAAAGCAGCTCTTGATTTCTTATAAAATTATTGTAGAAATGAGTATTGACCCGTTTTTGACTAGAATGAAAAACACAACACCAAAACATTCGCCATGATTACCACTTATGTATTGTATATGTTAGTGACAGTTGAAGTAGTTTTGTTTTCTTTAATTTTGTTTTTTTTTTCTGCTGCTTGTGTAACATTGTATCATTTTATAAGCGAAACTTTTTTTAAAAAATCACTTAGTTTTATCTGATGATTATCATTTTGTGTCTTCTTATTTTAAAACTTAATTCTTTAATAGAATTCCTGTATTGTGTTTGATTTGCGAAGTGAAACTTTCTTTTCAAAATTGATTTGAACAATGTATGATAACTCTATCCATATACTTAAGCGTAGGGCAAGATTTTGAAAGTTTCAATACCTTAAGAACACGATTTTTAAGTTTTCATAACTTAAATCGATAAAAATAGTTAATTTTTAATGCCTGTTACTTAAAATTGTTGCAAATTTATAATATTACGTTTTTAATCAAAAATATTTTATAATGTAGTTTCATTCATTCAGCCTTTCGTTCTTCAATTGGTGCTCTGTTCCGACACTAATTAACCAATTGAGGATCGAGAAATAATTTATTTTCATTCAGCATTTTTTAAAATTAAATAATAAAAATCGAAACTTTTACACAATATCTTTGTAACCATGGCAACATTATGTGTGGTTAATCGCAAAAGTAGTTGGATTTTCCTATTGGTGAGATTTGTAGACATTTGATTACGCAGTTACCAGATTTGGCTAAAAATATCTATTTTGGCAATTTTAGTTCGCAAAAGTTGAAAGTATCTTTTTAAAATGAAGGAAAATTTGTTTCTTTGACGAGCGCAGCCAGCGAAGATTTTAAATTCAAATAAGTTTTATTTACGAGTTTTCGACACGTTTCATGCAAAGTACTTTTTCAACTATGCTCTATTTTGTTAACTTGCCTGATTTAAAAAAAAAAAAACGATGACTTCAGACGCTTTTATTGATTTTAAGGAGTGGGATTTTTACACTAGATTATAAAATGGATATTTTCGATTGTGGCCAATCGACAATCACTTTACTTTCGGTATTCGATTCTCATATCTCTGGATTGGCTACTAAAATATCTTGCCAAATGGTAACCCTTCAGTTCTGTTTCTGTTCACCAATAGGAGAATGCATGCAATTGTGCGATTAAACGTTCATAACAATATCCTTACTGTTGCCAATTTTTATATTGAAGTATATGATAAGCACAACTTATGCACCAGTCCCAACACAAAATTTGAAGGACACTATCAAATTTGATATTCCTAACAAATAAAAGTACGCAAAATTATACCCTATGCTGGGATCAGCATACTGTTTGACTGAGCCGCACACACACATGTGAGGTAATAATCTTCAAACTTGATTTCTTCTTAATTCTTGCGAAATATTTTGTCAGAGGCCAAACACAGATGCTAATAATTTGTCAGTAGACCACTGATTATCCTACTGATTTATTATATCAATCGATAAATAAATATTCAGAGTATCTTCTTTTTAACCTTGAAGGATCAACTCAAAATCAATTCTCATTCGTCGGCATTCGAGGTGCAGCGGCAATGCGCAGGTTTTCTTTTTAACTTTCGAATTTTTGAATTTCCGTCAAAGTATTATTTCCATGTAAAGTAAAGAGGGAACACTTCCTTGTACTTGTTTAACAGGTATTTCCTCCTATTAAGTTTCTTAATGATGAAAACATATTTCGCATTAAGTTAATCTTAGCTTCAGATCAATTTGATTGTTGTCATGTCATTCATTTAATAAACATTGGTCGCAAAAAGTTACTTGTTAAAACTCTACAGTCAGGATTTCCCTGCAATAAAGAACTTTTGAAGAAGTAAATAATTTTTTTAAAATTATTGATATTGTAATGGTTTTTCTTTCACTTAAAACTCTAAAATATTTCCGGGTCATTAGTAAATGCTGCTAATCTTTGCAATTAACTAAAATTGGTTTTGAGTCTGTATGTCTTTGTTTGATATTGTTACAAAAAAAAATTCCTGAACCCCCCCAAAAATTCCCTATTAAATAAATATTTTTCTAAAATGGGGGTTTGCTAGAAGGAAAGGGGAATAAAAAGTAAATATAGCCTAGTCGTTGGCTTGGTAACAAATTAAAAAATTTGGCGAGTTTTTAAAGTGTTAAATAACTTTTTCCTGGCAACTATGTACACTAATAAAAAGGGGATGTTAAACTAACTTGGAGTTGTTTTTTTAATGAGTTCAGAAATCCTCCAGCTTTTCCTAAATGATCAGGAAAATGACTGCTTATAATTGAATTCAAACAAAAAATATTTTAGCTAAAACTCATTTTATAAATACAAATTTATTAATTGTGTACATTTTGTTTGACTATACCTTACCACATAGGTTGTTTAAAACTATTAATTTTTAAAAATGTGATAGTCAGGTTTAAATCTCATACAAATTAAAGATTTTTTTTTATTGTTTAGTTGCCATTTTGTCAAACTTAAGAAATTATCAGCTATCCCAAATATTTTTTGTTATATTTTATTTAAGGAATCAAAGCTCTTATATCTTCCCCACTTTGGTTATCAAAATGTTTTTTTTTTACTTATTTATCTGCTTTTTTTTGTGTGTGGGTTTTTCCTCAATAGTTTGCTTAAGCAATATTTGTTTTCAATTGCCTTATAGAATTTGATAGTTGTTCCTTATTTTTGAAAACTGACTCCTTAAATTCCTTAGTCTACAGCAGGGGTTCCCAACCGGTGGTACGCGTACCACTGGTGGTACGCGGTAATATTTCGGTGGTACGCGTGAGTGATGTGAGCAACATAATGCTATCAATAGTTTCCGTACGCATGAGCAGTGAGCAAACATATTACTCATTACTTTAAACATTATTTTAAAGAGATCATTAAACATCATTTTAAAGAGAAAGCTTTAATTTACTTCAGGATCGGATGTAAAACCTAGAACCCTTTGATCTTCCGGCAAGCTCTGCTATTTTTGATGCCATTTGTTACGAGTTACTTGTGTGATAGTTGATTTTCTGAACTCTTGTACATAAAAATTAAACATAGAAGAATACCGAGGAGTTAAGGGTGAAGATAAGTTCCATTACACCTAATTTTGATATTTTAATCTCAGGCAAACAACAACAAATTTCGCTCTAAAAACTAAAAAAGTATAGTTTGTATGATACATTTTTTGCTGAGTTTGTACTATTTTTTTATTTGTATGTTTTTAGGAATATGGGTAATAAACAAACCTGTAAATTAATACTGTTTTAATCTTTTTAATTATCCTTTATTATAAGTATGCTATAATTAAACAAATATCTAACCATTAAATGTGAAGTTTTCTCAGGAACTCAATTCAAAAAGCCTTTGAACACTTTTAGAAGAGTAAATATTAGACGTTTATTAATATATTTATATATAGGTCTGGTGGTACGCCAAAATTTCTCAAAAAGTCAAGTGGTACGCAGGTGCAAAAAGGTTGGGAACCCTTGACTCCTTAAATTCCTTAGTCTCCAGGTAAAAGGGAATTTATTTAACTGCTTGATAAAGTCTTGAGGTATAACTTTATATTTTTTTAATGTTGTTTTTTCCCCATCTACATCTGCTTTTCAGATGAATAGAATCTATATTTGAATCAGATTTACTGTACGGTCCCCCTTGGCACGATTTTTTCGGATTTGGCGATAAATATTTTTTCTGGCAACCTGTCTGACTTCGACTAAAGATTCGAATTCTATGACTTCGCACCGAAGACGTTTTACGGCAACCCTATCGGACCGTTTGTGAGTTTTCATAAGAAATATTCCCATACGATCTTTTCTTTGAATCGTGGTTTTTAAAAAAAGTCGTCAAAATACGGACTTTTGGCGCGATTTTGGAAAGTTCGCCAAGGGGGACCGTACAGTAAATCTCTACCCTATATGCTTCAATTTGCTAGAGATAGTTCAGAAATTGGCTTGTATTTTTAAAATTTGGACCCTTAGTCAATTGAAAGAATAGTATTTTAAAATTGACTGATTCAATTGACTAAATTTCAAAATATACTATTCTACATAAAAGAAATATTTATATTTTATGAAAATAAGAACACTGCACTGGGCAATATGTACCATAATGACCTAGACCATTTTTCTGCTGAAGCTCCGAATGATTAACAATTATTTTTAAAAAGCATGTATGCTTATTGTGAGAAAAGAAATGGTGAATTATAGTTAAAATCTATAATCTAATTGTTTTCCCTAGGGTTTTCTGCCTTAATGTTATGTATGTTGTTGTTGTTTCTTATCCTCCTCGTTTGACGGAGTCAGATAAGGAGGATAAGAAAGGATCAAGGATCCGTCAGACAAGATCCACAAGTTCGTTGATAGAATGTTATGTATGATAGTAGTATCAGTTTTGGCAAACTTTTAAACAAAAACCTTAATTTATACAAACAATCTTCCATCTTCTTCAAATCTTACACTTTTATGTCTATTTTGCAGCTGAATTAACTGCAGCTGAGCCATGCATCAGTGTGTGATCCGCAGCAAGCTGGGCCAGTCGTACCTCTGGAGGAACCTGGCGTACCAGCAGGCCCGGTACAGCCATGTCGAGCACAAGCCCATCAAAAAGATACTCGTGGCCAACAGAGGTAACAACACAGTTTGTTAAACCAGGAGTGCAGGAAACTTTTTTTACTTCCAATATTTACCCCAATCCATGTGAAAATTTCCCCAAAATTTTATGCTAGAGGCATCGCTAGGTAACAATGGACGATTTGAAGAGGCAGAGCCTGCAGGCCCTGTTCATTGCTAAGGCTTACAAGGCCTGGGCATCCGGTACAATTGTTTAGGGGGCCCCAAAACTGACTTTCAACCTATAATCCTTGCTTCACACCTGACAATTTCCTGTGATTTTGCGACACAAAGTATTAATATTTTTTGCTTTTCTATACCATTGAGCACCATAATTGATTGATATTATTCATTTGGATGATTGACCTTACTTTAAAAGATCATAATTTGCAGTGAAGGTAAATTTTGTTATAATATCAGTCCGAAAAAGTGCACCTGAATGTATTCTTGTGCACCATAAGGAGACCTCCAAATGACCAAGCACCCAAATAGTAAAGTTTACCTAACCTAATAGAAAAGTTAAGGAAACCTTTTAAAATGAAAATAATCAATTAAGAGTTAGATATTTAATTTTAAATCTTATGCCAGTGAAAACAAGTTTACACTTTGACAAAATAACTTATTTTTCAGAGTTAAACATCAGTCCTTCCCAGCAGGCAAGATTGTTATTTGAGTAATTAAAGTTGAAAATTTTATGTTGGGGGAGAGTGGTCTTAAAACCCTTTACAATGATGAATGTTGAAAATATGAATAAAATTAATTTATGAGTCAAATATTTAATTTTATTTCTAATGCCAGTGAAAAACAAGTCCACCCTGTGACAAAATATCTTATTCCTTCACCATTCTTTCCCTGCAGGCGAGATCGCCATCCGAGTGTTCCGAGCCTGCACCGAGCTTGGTATCCGCTCGGTGGCCGTTTACTCCGAGCAGGACAAGATGCACATGCACCGGCAAAAGGCGGACGAGTCGTACCTCATAGGCAAGGGGCTGCCACCAGTACAGGCCTACCTCAACATACCAGAGATCATTAAGATATCGAAGGTGAGGTTTCATTACGGTAACGTTTTTAATAACTAAGAGAAGAAATGGCGGTTATATCAGTGGTAGGAGTTTATTGTGCTAACTTTAAAATGGTTTGTGCTGCTAAAGAAATTGTTTTTATAAGACTAGGATAGTTTAGTTGGTAGAGTGTGGGGCTGACATCCCTTAGGTTGCGAGTTCTAGCCTTGTCAATTCTGGGATCTTCTGCTTGACCTATGTCTCTAAAATTAGAAGCATCCACTTACAGTTGATGACAGGGAGTGACAATTCTTAACAAGTTAAAACGGCTTTCCATGTCGCATCAGATTCATCTGCAGTGGATCCCCTCCCACGTCGATATTGAGGGGAACGAGATCGCGGACAATTTAGCAAAGGCTGGTGCTGGCGAGGCCTCTGTTTCGTCAGCGCCTCTCACCTTTTCGGAGATTCACTCAAAGATTAAACACAAGAACAGGACTATACTTGGATTGTCCCCCCAGTGCACCATTGGTATCAATGTTCGCGTCCTGGAAGCTCCCTGGCTTTAATAGACAGGATCAAACTGCTCTTGCCCGCTTTCGAAGTGGCCACCTTAAGACATTGAAATTTAATGAGGGATCCAGGAGCTTCGAAATTTGTTCTAACTGCTTTTTTGAGCAGGCTTCGCCTGATCACATACTCGCGTGCCTCTCCAAGCAGGATTTAGACGACGACCCTTTAATGGTGTTGGACTTTCTGAGGGTGTACGATGTCATGGACCTGGTCTAGCACTGCTGACCTCCGGGGGCATGCAACAACAACAACTTACAGTTGGTTGTGTTGCCCTCTATAGTGTAGCTCTCGAACAAGGAACTTGTGTGTTTTGACTAGACCAAGAAACTCGCGTAATAGGCCTGGGCCAGAGTGCGTAGTAGTGGTGCTGCCCTCGTTTGTGCTGCATCTCTCAAGCGAGATCGCCATCAGAGTGTTCCGAGCCTGCACCGAGCTCGGGATCCGCTCGGTGGCCGTTTACTCCGAGCAGGACAAGATGCACATGCACCGGCAAAAGGCGGACGAGTCGTACCTCATAGGCAAGGGGCTGCCGCCCGTACAGGCATACCTCAACATACCGGAGATCATAACTTTAATAATAATAATTTATTGGTATAAAATAAGAAAAGTTATACAAATCAAAAGACACCTTGATGGGCAGCTAAGGCTCTTACAGAGGTATACAATTTACGAAAACAAAAATTGTGCATAACGGAGAGCAAGAGAAAATAAAAATAAGTGATTTTTTTTTTGTCGTGTCCATGAGAGTCGAACTCTATATGTGTCCGTGAATTTTGATAATTTCTTCTACGACTTGCTTGATGTTGTCTCCATACGGATCTAGCATAGTCGGCAGTACTCCAATCTTTCTCAGGCTGGCGCTCATAGCCGGACACTCATAGATGTGAGTAGGCGTAAGCTGTGTATCAGGACAATGTTCACAGCTTCTATAGATCTTCTTGCCATCTATCTTCATACCCCTGTGGTGTCCGGTTCTCAGCCTAGTTATGGTTTTAAGAGTAGATCTGTTCGCAGTTATTTCAGAGAGAAGATGTTTGGTCTGAAATAAAAATAAGTGATGCAGTACATAATACACAAAGAGGAAAATCTGGACAACTCGAAACTCTCGAAAAGAACAAAAATTACTGATTTTAGCAGTGACTAAAAGAAGTTTTCTAAATCAGTGATACCAATATTCATTACAAAGATCTTTAAATTTTTCTTAAAAACTCTTAGAATGTTAGATTTCTGAATAGGAATCGGTAATAGATTGAAGAATTTAGGAGCTATAAATTGGAAGTTTTTTCTAAAAACTTCTTTATAGGGTCTCGGAATTTAAAAAATATTATTAGGTCTGCGTGCTAAAATATTTGACAATTTTGTAAAACTATCTGGATGTTCATGCGCAATAATACATAGTTTATAAAAAAATATATATGTCCCCAGGGCAGAATATTTAAAGAATTAACAGGGAGTCATAGGTAGGAAGATTATTATTGCTAGAATTATATGATAAAAATCTGACAAATTTGTTCTGGATTGAAATCAAAGGTTTAATATTTGAATGATAATCACCTCCCCAAATGGAAATACACCCAGGAGTAATACAAATTCGTTAAAAAAAATCTGAGTTAACTTTGTTTTTAACAATCTTTAATCGTTTTATAACTTAGACGTTTGAATTGTCCCAGGGGAGAATGTGGTCATCACACGACTACTGACTTCCTACTTTTGATCGAATTCAGAAAGCATTATTATGTTGGAGGCTATGGTTTTATTGAAGTCAAAAATATGTGCAAGTTACATAATATTGGGTATAAGCCTAGTTTTGGTTTTGGCCATGTGTTGAAACTTTGTGTACTTTGTTTTCATCGTTTTACTTCAGTAGGTAAATGATTATTTTAATATTAAAAATTTTAACTGATTTGAAGTACCGTATATACTCGTGTATAACTCGACTCCGTGTATAACCCGACCCTCCATTTTTAAACCAAATATCCTTCCAAAATCGGTAACCCGTGTATAAGTCGAGGTAGGAAATAAGGCCAGCCTTCTGAAGAAAATAAGAAGAAACCGGTTCATAACGGGATCGTAATTTTTATTTATTTTGCAAGCTAAATTTCAACCCCAATGAAAATAAAACGGGTTTCATCTCCGAGTGTCCTTGACATTGCCGACCCTGAATGGAGAATCTTAGTTGAAACTAAGTTCAGTGAAGCGTGAAGACTATGCTGCCAAGGTCACGGACCGATGTTGTTTTCTTTACACCTTAAAGACTGGTTGACTAAACTGCCCTGTGCCAGAGCTACACGTGCAAAATACGCATCACGTCGAGAACTAACAATTAAACATCATTATGGTGGATACCGTGATTAGATACCAATCTTATTTCATCTTCAAGATTTAACCGCTTTTGGGTCATTATTTTTAATAGATAGTTTCTAAACCTTAAGTTTGATTGAAATTTAGTTTTATTTTAAGGACATGGGATTTTTTTTTTTTGGAAATTTGATGTCTCGTGTATAAGTCTACCCCGATTTTTACGGCACTGAAATTGTCCAAAATTTCTCGGCTTATACACGAGTATATACGGTAGCTGTTTGTGTGAACTGAACAGAGAAGAAGAATATTTAATACTACTTATGCTATAATACTATAAATATTTGTGTTGTAAGTTTTGTTCTCCATCTTATAGTCTGGATTTTGCCCAGCATTATTCCCAGTTAGAGTTAACCCTTTCTAGGGAAGCTTTCGATGAAGGAGAAAGGACGCTTTGTGCTGACGCTCGTCTGTTTTCGATTTCAAATTTGTTTTATGATTTTTTATAAAAGTTGTCCATGCACCATTACATAAATTTTCCTTAAAAAAACTTATAAACATTTGAATTTTTACATTTGTCAAATCATTCAATCTGTTGTTCTGTAACCTTTTCTATTAAATAATTTCTTCTCTCTGACCTAGGAAAACAACATACAGTAGTGGCCAAAAGTGTGGACATTTTTTTTAATGTTTCATGTTTTTCAACTTTTTTGTTTTGTGCTTGTAGAATATATTAATTTTCCCGTAAATACAAACGTTTATATATTAAATTGAAGGTAATTTAGTGAAGAATTTAATAATAAATACAGTATTACAATATCTGTATTACAAAAAAAAATATGCAACTAATAGTAAGATCTATCTTAGATTTGCAGCTTTAAAAAAATGTCCACACTTTTGGCCACCACTGTAGATGCAATCCACCCTGGCTATGGATTTCTATCTGAGCAAGCAGATTTCATCCAGTTTAACAATTAACAGTCAAATAAGATTCTTTTCTGCTGCAATAATCAATCCAAAAACTGTAGCTTTAGTGGAATGATAAATCAACCTTAACTCTTAATCCTTCTAAAAAAAACAAATATTTGAATTTTGTTAAATCATTCAAATTGTTGTTCTATAATCTTTTCTGTATCATCTGGCTGTGTTTCTAAATTACAACACCTGTCGCCAATATCCCGAGTGCAACAATAATAATTCAACCTAATGCTTCTAAAAATACTTATAAATATTTGAATTTTTGCGTTTGTTAAATCCTTCAAATTGTTGTTCTGTAACCTTTCCTGCTGAATTCTTGGGGTAACAAATGAGTATGTAACAAATCTTTCGAATTTAATTATCTACATACATAAAAGGCAACTTCCATTTGTCTGTATAAGACACGAGATCTAAAGAAACACGCAACAGATCGTCACAAAATTTGGCACAAAAATTCATCTCATCTCCGGAACAAAAAAACATAGGCTAAGAATTTTTCGAATCAGACCATTCCTTCTATCGTTTTCGAACGTTTTTATGTTTCCCATTCAATGCATTGAAGACCTTAGATGTATAGTTAAATATTTATTTAGTTTTATTTTACACATTTTTTAAAAACGATTTTTAAGTATATTTAGTTTAATTACAGCTAAAAAATTAGAAATAAACATCGAAAACCAAACTGTTTGCTTTAGTATCTTTATCACAGTTAAGAAAAATACAAATATATATAAAAAATGCAAATCGTTTGCTGTTTGCTGGAGTAGCTTTATAACATCTAAACAATTAGATCATGTAATATGCTTTCATTAAGAATATTTTATTTTCTGCACGCAGACCAAGAGTGATCAGTTTAAAGTGAGATTTAAATTTTAACTACTTTGGAAAAACAGATTATACCGTCCGTATTATTTTTCCACCTCTACCCGAGCAACGTCGGGTATAACTGCTAGTTTTTAATATTTTGGTGCAAAAATATCAAAACATATATTTTGATCAATTTTTCCTTTTTTTCAAGGCATATGGATACCTTAAATCATTCAATCTATTATTCTGTAACCTTTTCTGTGGAATAATCTCTTCTCTAGGAAAACAGCATCGATGCGATCCACCCTGGCTATGGATTTCTATCCGAGCGAGCTGATTTCGCCCAAGCGTGTATAGCCGCTGGCATCCGATTCATCGGACCCTCCCCCGTTGTCATGGAAAAGATGGGGGACAAGGTGTCTGCCAGAAAGTCTGCGCTGGCAGCAGGTATTACTATTAAAATACTATTCCTTCCAGTGTTGATATTTGAAGAGACCAGGGGAAAAACCACTTTATTGACTGAGAATCTGTCCATATTGAGGTCTGCTTGGTAGTCATTGGCGGCAGGAAGCCGGTTTCGCTCTTGGTTCTTCTTCCATCCGGACTGTCTGGCGTGAATCTCGATAATGGAGATAGTAAACCCGTGCGTTGCGTGATAAGAACCAAGGCAGAACTGGTTTCTTCACACCAGTTTAGACGATGACTCGCTATCTTCGCCAAGCAGACCTGATGCAGATAGATTCCCAGGCGATGAAGGGGTTTTTCCTCTGGACTCTTCATTTGTATTTGGAGTCATTGTTTGACTTGATGAACTCTGGCATTCGATTCATCGGACCCTCCGTTGTCATGGTAAAGATGGGGGACAAGGTGTCTGCGCTGGCAGCAGGTGAATAAAAAACATTTTGAATGATCTATGTAATTATCACATTTAAGCAGGATAAAATAGGAGTATATTCTTCCTTCTGTCTTACTGTGCCATATATTTCTATATTTTAAACTTCTTGTCCGTCCGTATATCCATTTGTCCTTTGAATATATTTTTGATTTCCGTTATTATAACCGTTCGATTATTATTATTTTTTTCAAATAGTATGAGACCATGTACCGATATTTCTGACTTTTGTCTGTCTGTATGTCTATTCCTTACTATAGGAATATCTGAGTATTTAAGGAAGAGGACATTCGACTGCAAAAATTTTTCTAAATTTCTTTATAAATAAAAATTGGTTTTGAAAACATCAATTGTAGTGGGAAACATTAATATAGGGGATACGTCTAACAAAATTTTTATGCGATAATTAGCGTACAATATGAATTAAAATTGAACTTTTTTAAGAAACTTTTTCAGTGGTTTTATAATTCCTAGGAACTTGCTTAACTTGAAACTTCACTTAAGATAAACTTGGAGCATTTTGTCAGACAGTTTAATCTATAAACTTATATTTAAAAAAAATTCTTATTGTGAAATCACTTAATAGAAATTCTGCTTAGCTTAGCATGAACTAAAAATTATGTCATTGGTGTTTTTTTTTTAAATATTTTTTTTAATTTATAGTAAAAAAAATTTATGAATTTTGTGATCAATGTTTAAAAACTTTCCTTCCCGTCTCGTCCCAAGCATTTATTAGTTGTTCTGCAGTTCCAACACTGCCTAGGCTTTTATTGAATTTTTGAGTAATATTCAATTATTTCTGCAAAATATTACTATTTTTTTTTTGTAGCATGAAATTTTCTTGATAAAATTCAAATCAGATAATATTCAGGGTTCGTACGCCTCCTGAAATTCCTGAAAAACTCCTGAATTTCAGTTTTCCCCCCTAAGGGCCCTTATTACTCCTGAAATTTATGTCTCATCTCCTGATATTTCCCCCTCCTGAAAAAATTGACGAGACAAGTCGTTTTTCTCCTTTCTCTGCCGTTTTTCTATCTTTCTAAAAATGGAGTTCGGACATTGTGATACTAGTTAATATCCCAGAATGTTCATAACTCTTTAGGCGAAGATTTTCCCCCCTCCTGTTTCATCATTTGAAGTGCATTGAAGTCACTAATGCGATAATAAACAAACATATTCAATTTTATTCCTCGTTACCTCCTGAATTTTCATTGCTGCACTCCTGAAAAACTACTTAGAAACTTCTGAATTTCAAGATCATGGATAGAGCATGAACCCTGAATATTGAATGTTATTTGTATTGAATTGTTGTACGATACCATATTGCAAGAATTCTAATGGAATGTACACAAACTAACATTGGTAGTGTATAGCAAATACTTGTCTCGGACAAAACCAAATCGCAAACACAGAATCTCCCCATTATCAGGTAGAAGTTGTTGCGTAACAAATAAGTTTTTAAGTAACCTCGATTATATATTTGAATGATGTTTAAATTGGTGTCAAAAATAAACTAATATAGTGGCTACACATAAATGCCCTTCCTATAATCGGCAGCCTAATAATGTCCGACCCCGTGTGGAGGGAGTGCACGTTAAATATCCTCCAAAGTCGCTGCGTACGATGTCGTCCTTATCGGTTGCGTTGGGTGCCTACTCGGGTGTCACTTGACTGTGGTTCTAAATTACGGCGCCAATAGCCCTCGTGTAGCTCTACTGCGATGATCTTTCAAACCTACCTACCATAAATGCCTTTGTATTTAACTTTGAAAAATGCTTTGGGAATATGCCTAGCATTTAAACAGCCTACATCACTAGTCAAATCGACACGCCCTTTTGAAATGGAAGACTAGTACAGTGTATCATATATTTTTGGACTGTTTTGCATTTTCTCCTAGTTTTTTTTAGTACTGATTACTCCTAAATTTGTTTATTCAATTGCTAACACTAACTTTGTTATATATTTTTGACTGTTGTAAAAATGCCTTCTGCTCATTTTATAAATGCCTAGCCTATTGGGCATTTGCATATCCCACTAGTCAAATAACTAGGTCCTTTTGCAAATAGTAAACTTGTATATACAGTGGTGGCCAAAAGTGTGGACATTTTTTTAATGTTTCATGCTTTTCAAATTTTTTGTTTTGTGCTTGTAGAATATATTAAATTTCCCTTAAATACAAACGTTTATATATTAAATTGAAGGTAATTTAGTGTAGAATTTAATAATAAATACAGCATTACAATATCTGTATTACAAAAAAAATTATGCAACTAATAGTAAGATCTATCTTAGATTTGCAGCTTTAAAAAAAAGTCCACACTTTTGGCCACCACTGTACATTTGACTTTGTTTTAACAATGCCTTCTTGTTCCCGCCAGATGTGAAGGTGGTGCCCGGTACTGACACACCGGTAACCAATATCGGCGAGGCTCGTGAGTTTGTGGAGAAGCACGGCCTGCCGATCATCCTGAAGGCAGCCTACGGTGGGGGAGGGAGGGGCATGAGGGTGGTCAAGAACATCAATGTGAGTGCACCTCAAATCTCTCTTAAGGGAGGTCTGGGTTAAGAGGGATTGTCAGTCCCATAGAGCTAATGCATTAGTTTTGGAATCGCAATTTTCCGCAGTAGTATTACTCTGACATGTTAGCCTCTTTCCCCCTGGTATGGGAATCAACACAACATCGAAATGAAACACATTTGAAACCAAAATGTTATCTAGTTATTTGGTTATACATTTTTGAAGTATTAAAATTCCAAAAATATACAGCAGATGGCGACACTATTTTAAAACTTTATTGATTAATAATTAAATAACTAGATAACATTTTCGTTTCAAATTTGTTTCATTTCGATGTTATGTTGATTCCCATACCTGGGGGAAAGAGGCTAACATGGCAAACCAATTCTTTTGCAAAAGTTGTGATTTCAAAACTAATGCATTAGCTCTAAGCTACTGACAGTCCCTCTTAAAAATGTTGATTTTTTTTTATTCTGCTTATCTTTAGCTTTAATTTAAGAATGATTATCGATTTCTGTTTAGTGGTTTTCTCTTTATAAGCATTTTTGTGAAACTCTTAATATCAGTTCTTACCCTAAACCTTACTTTTCTTTTGCGTTTCCTGAAATATAAGGTTTTTCATCAGTTTGAAATTTTTTCTCATCAACTATAAAAGATATCAACATATTTTGTTTTGTTATTTCCTTCCCCATTAATAGCTCTTTGATTTAAACTGAGGAATTTTAAATATCTCTGCTCAAAAAAAATTA
Source organism: Oedothorax gibbosus (assembly GCA_019343175.1). Taxonomy (NCBI): domain Eukaryota; kingdom Metazoa; phylum Arthropoda; class Arachnida; order Araneae; family Linyphiidae; genus Oedothorax; species Oedothorax gibbosus. The sequence goes on along the minus strand of CM033272.1, from coordinate 43,868,502 downwards.
TATAACTTTAAATCTGATTTTTTTTTAGTTTTTCAATACATATTTTAAAAAAATTCATTGTAAAAGTATTTTTTAATATTTTGAAATATCCTGAGTTTAAATCAAAGAGCTATATGTATGGAACAAAATATAAAAAAGTTTTCAACTAATCAGTAGTCTCTCATAAATGCCAGGCATGAGCTTTATTACATTGTAACCTAAAAATAATATTAAATAATTACTTAATTTTTTTTGTTCTACACTCCTTTGGTAAAAACTAAGTGGTTTACACTATATTAAATTGAACATTATGCTGTTGAATAATCCTTTTTCAGTGTTGCTTTTTTGACACTGTCGTGTGCTTACCAAGTTTTTGGTTTATTCTAATTTTAAATATTTAATTGTATTCGTTTTAAAAAATAAGTAATTGTATAATCGTCTGAAAAAAAAAGTTTGTGTATTGGCTGCGGCATCTATTCGTGTTGTTAGAATTTTGTAATAAATATGGTAGAAGGTTTAAAGAAACCGTTTTAGTTTGTTCTTTTATTAGAATAAGATATAATATTTTGTACATTTTATCCTTGCCAATTATAGATTCAGTCTATTTTATAAGCGCATTCAACGAACGACTTAGTATAAGTGCGAGGAAACGATTTACTGGCGTCCGTTTTAAAAAGAAAGTTGGAAGCTGGGTTGATTAGGTAGTCGACCTTTAGAAGACTTGACCAGACACTACTTGACCCATCTTTTGTACAGCCATCGAGGTTGAAAAACAGCCCTCGTATAAAAAGTTTTCAAATAATCAGTAGTTCTCTCATAAATGCCAGGCATGAGCTTTATACATTGTAACCTTAAAAAATTTTATTACTTAATTTTTTTTGTTCACACTCCTTTGGTAAAATAAGTGGTTTACACTATATTAACATTATGCTGTTGAATAATCTTTTTGGTGTTGCTTTTGACACTGTGCAGCATGATTTGAAAGTATACCTTACTCAGAGAGATAAGCAAATTGGATGAAGTGTTAACTTGTTTTTACTGCGTGATACATAAATTTAAATTATTTACTGAAAATTTGTTTTCTTTAAATTTTTTGAAAATTATATTTTGTCACAGATGATTATAAGTTATTCCCCCATAGTGTGAATGCTGAAATTTAGTAAAAGCATGAATAAGTTTATAAGTTTTTAAAATGTGTTTGTTTGCTGGAAAACCTGACAGTGGTGACAGGCTTATACGCCTGTATCCCTCACTGGGTTAACAAGAAAAAAAGGGTTATATTTTGGTACAAATTTCATTTTGATCTTTGTCAGAGCTACACTTTAATTGCCAGCTTTTTACTCATTTTGTCAGTGTAAGATGTTGAATGCTAAAAATCCATTTTTTTTATCCACTATTATATCAGCAACTATAAAATGTGTTATTTGTAATGTAGTCATCAAACTGAAATGTACATCGATAACACATAATTTGTTACCTCTAAAAGTGATTGTTTAAAGTGATTTCCAACTTTAGTGCTTGTTAAACATTGTATTTTGTCATGCAATATCTAAAAATACTAGAACAGTGCCAATGTGAAAACATTTGCAGTTAATTTATACACATTTGGTACCATTATTAAATATGAATAATGATGTAAAAAGCTGAGGCATTTATAAGGGGCAAATGTCTAATAAAAGCACCCAAAATACAAAAATGCCCAGGCTTTTTGAGAAAAATTCAATTATTTCTGTGAAATATTGATTTTTTTTCAAACCATTTTTCAAACAAAAACGTATTGATATTACAAATCAAATGATATAAAATGTAATTAATAATTGATAAAAACCTATATATATATAATCCATATATACATACTTTATTCTAGTCTAATGAATGAAATGAGTTCTTTTAAAATATTTTTTAAAGCAATTTCCTTCCCTTTTTAAAATAAAAAAAATATTCCGAATGCGTCTTTTTTTTAATAAAATTTTGCAAGAATGCTAAATAGGTAATAGAATGTTTACACCATGTTACCATAACAAATACTTACTCAGACTAAATAAAATTATATAATTTTTAAATAATTTCTCTTCATTTAAAGGAATTTGAAGAACTCTTCAAGCGAGCTGTGTCGGAAGCAACTGCGGCCTTTGGAAATGGGGCCGTTTTTATTGAGAAATTCATAGAAAAACCTAGACATATTGAAGTTCAAATATTAGGTATATATTCATTTGTAAAACAAATTCAAATCTTCATTCTTCTTTTTACTTTATGTTCAATTCTGGTGTTAAACAGCAATATTTGAATCCCTGTGCAATATGAATTGATCATGAAACTCTGTAAAATAGTTTTTAAAAGCATAGGTTGAAATCCATTTTGTTAATATATTTAAAATTTTACTTTTTTTTTTAACTTTTTATTTTTTTAATATACCTACTTGTGTTTACTCTGTTGTTTAGATAATTAAATATATCTTGGCTAATAAGATGCAACCCTTTTATTTAAAAGTAATATCATTTTAGGTAGTTCTTTCATTATTATTTTTTTTTTTTGGAAGTCCTTAAATGACTTTTACTAAAACAAGATTGTTTATGAAACCTAAATCTGTTCAGTAATAATTAAAAAATATATGTTTTATAATTGCGTGAAAAAAGTCCGATTTTTACACTATAATTTTAATATAAGACACGTGCAAAAAGTTATACTTTTTAGAAACAGTGATAAAAAAATTACTTTTTTTTCACCCAAAAGCAGTGAAAAAAGTACTTTTTTTCACTCTTTTCATAAGATGCCAACATTTCAAGTAAAATATCTATTTCATAATGTTCATAAAAGCTAGAAATTTATTGATCTGCTTTATTTATAAATATTGTGCTCGTGAATGTTATTATTTTTAGTTTTGAATCAGTATCCATGTTCAAATGTTTGACTTTAAACTTAAAAAATAAATTTGCCTTTTGTAGTTCCAGAGATTTATCGATGCTGATCTTCTTTACGTAAAAAAATTAGCACGTGAATTATTTTTGAACCAATGAGATTTGATTTTTTTTTCACGTAACTATCAAAAATAGTGTATGAAACAAGTGTGAAAAGTAAACTTTTTAAAACACGTGTCATTATTTAGTTTTAAAAAGTGTTACTTTTCACACTTGTTGCATAAATAACTATTATTGATGTTAAAAGTAGAAAATAAGCTATTGTCATTCCTATGAATCTCTTTTTAATGACTTTATATGTTTCATTATTCTGACATTTCTAAAATATGTCACGTGGTGAAAGTAAAGACCATTTGAAGAACTGTTACTCCTTTTGTAATTTATAGTTATGCACAGGGATTGGAGTAACGCGTTACTTGTAACAGTTACTTTTTTTGGGTAACGCCGTTACATTTTCAGAAAGTAACTGTAACTTAGTTACTTTTAGCGGTAACAAAGTAACGGAAAATGTCGTTACTTTTCCGTTACTTTTTGAAGGCTGTCTGATGCCAATTTGGAAATTCCACTCCTAAGAGAGGAGAGAGAGAGAGAGAAGAAAACATTTCGCATTCTCGAAATACGAGCTTTTCCTGGGAGGGGAAAAAAAGCATATACTAGAATTGTCCACTTTGGCTGATAAAGGCGTGACGGATGCTTATTCAGACAGAATTGTTACAGTACGAATTTTCTTCCTTGTCTGTTTACCTTTCTAAGTATCACATTATAAGCCCCGCACAATTACATTCATCTACGGAAAAGAAGGGTTTTCAAATAAATCACGTTAACTGCCAAGCAGGTTGGATCCCTCAGTCCAAACCCCTTTGTGTTTTGCCTGAATGGGTTCTACAACAATGACCAACAACAAAGTCCTTCTTCTCGAAGAGGGGTGGGGAGGAGGAGACAGAGATTTCACGTTAATTCTTGAGATACCCCTCGTTTACAGATGGACTCGTTCTTCTGATTATCAGGGTGAAGGATTAAAATTAATTATAAAAAAATGTTTATTAATTATAATTTCAGTGTTTTGTTTGAGCTTATGATTCGTTTATCGTGATTCTCTTTGAAAAATGGTAAGATGGCTAAATTTCAATTTTTCTTATAACGTGAAATTTTAAAAAGTAACTGTGATTCGTTACTTTTTTTAAAAGTAACTGTAACGCGTTACTTTTCATATTAAGTAACTGTAACAGAGTTACTTTATTAATTAAGTAACTGTAACTGTAACATTGTTACTTTTAAAAGTAACTTTCCAATCCCTGGTTATGCAATTCTTTTTATCATTTTATAATCATAACTTCAATTAAATTTAAATTTTGCAGTAACAATTTGAACTTAAATCTTAATTGTTTCCTTAGGTGACAATTACGGCAATGTTGTTCACTTGTACGAACGTGACTGCTCGGTGCAAAGGAGACATCAAAAAGTGGTGGAAATTGCACCTGCACCTAATTTCAATCCTTCGGTGAGATCTAAAGTAGTTTCTAAATAGTATTTAAACTTTTTTTGCTGTGGAATACGCTCTAAAGGGAATAGTTTTTTGCATATGCCATAAGATGTTAGTCATTTAGTATTAAAGAATATTATTAATAAGACTTGTGACAATGCTATTGGGTTTTGTGGTTAGGAATGCACCAATTTTACATGTCAAATTAGTACCATTATCGATTTTAAATATTTGCTTACTCACAAGAAATTTTATTGATAAATAATTAAGTATAATATATTAATGAATCGAGGCCCAGTGGCTTAGTGGTAGTGCTTCGCATTGCCACGCCACAGGTCTGGGGATCGAATCCTGGATTGGGCGAGGTTGACCCATCCTTTCTTCCTTTGAGTGGGTCAATAAAATGGGTACCAAGCATGCTTGGGAACTAAACACTGGGGGTTCTGCGTGAGGCTGAACACCTTACCAGGACATATGTCTAGCACCCCAGAACCCTAGGTCACAAAAGCTGAAATGGGCACGGCAGGCCTTGGCCCTGTAATGGGCTGTTTTGTCGAGGAGTTTTAGTTTATAATAATGAATCACCAATAATTTATAATTAAATATTTATTTTTTACTCAATATTTTACATTTCCTTTTACATTTTACTTTTCAATTGCACCAACACCCAATTTTAATCCTTCAGTAAGATCTATAAGTAGTTATTTCATAGTATCTTTTTTAAAAAATTTGCTAAATGTTAGTAATGTAAAAAAAAAAACAGAAGCATTTATGAAATGCCTTGCAAATGTCCAAAATTCAAAAATGCCTTTTGTGAATTTCTGAAAAATATTCAATTATTTCTGGGGAATTATTAATTATTTGTTGTCAATTATAAAACTTGATGATAATACAAATCAACTATCAAATGTTATTTATAATTGATAAAATACTTAATTTAATAAAATTATTTTTAAAAAAATAATATTGGTGTCAAAGTGAAACTAAAATAATAACATAAATGCCCTTATTTAGGGCATTTAAAAATGTTTTGGGCATTTGCCCAGCCCACATCACTATTGAATGTTCTTCAAAAGTAATAGTTTGTTGCTCAATTTATTCATTATTTGTATTTAAGAATATAACTATTAAGACTTGTTACAATGTTCTTGGCTTTTGTAGTTATGAATACACTAATATAAAACACCCTCATTAAACTATGTGATAAAACATTTGACTAACAAGACTGTTAAGTTAGTACTATAATCAGTTTTAAATATTTCTCATTTAAAATAAATGTAGTAGTAAGTAATGTAAAGTAGTGTGACTTTGCCAATAAAAAAAAAGGTAGAGCAAAAAAAGGTTGACCCACTTTTATTTTTCTTTCTCAGGGTCACACTCATCATGGAACTGATCTTATTTTGACCCAGGGATATGTAAAATTTTTTTTTAAAAAATGTCTTATTACCTACAATTTATTTAAACTAAATCGCTTATTAATAACTTACGACTTTAAAATAAGAATGACCTATGAATAGAATAATTTATGTTTCACCAGAAAAATTGTGTTCCCTGTAGGTCCGTAACCGTATGACGGAAGACGCCATCCGTCTAGCCAAGTCCGTGGGTTACCAGAATGCGGGTACAGTTGAGTTCCTATTGGACGAGAAAGGCGATCACTACTTTATTGAAGTCAACGCAAGGCTGCAAGTGGAACACACTGTCTCGGAAGAGATCACAGGGTGAGACAGGAACTGCCTTGTTAGACTTGGGGGGGGGGGGGGGGGTCCTAATATTAAAAAAACTATCTTTCTTTACAAAATTTAGTTACTACATTATCCAGGTAAAAAATAAAACCTAAGCATATATTCTTTACTAGCAAATTTATACCCGTTCTTCGCACGGAATAAAAAAAATAAAATCGTTCCAAATACGTATGTGTACCATATAACCTGTTATAAGATCAGAAACTTATTATTGTTTCCGCTCGTTATAAATTATAAAATCCCGTTTCATTGCCTTAAAATTCCAAAATGAAAAATACGCTATAAAATGCACTCATAAATGTCATCACAATTCCCTCCTTTCCTATTTGGCGAATTTTAGTTAATAATTTGGCGAGTTTGACAACGTATTTGGCGAAAAAATAAATACATAAAACACTAATAGCTAATAGCTCTAGTGTGATGGCCTTTATTAACCATCATGGTTCAGTAATAGCTTAACTATACATTTATTGCTTAAATATGCATACATGCAGTCAACAGAAAAATCAATGAAAAAATCATCAAATAAACCCACAATAAAATCCGGGAATGAAGACTGGCGGAATTACGTCACTTGAAACGTGTCAATTATTTTTCAAATAATGAATTTAGTTTCTGAAAGTAATGACAAAAGAATAAAATAAACATTTTGAATTTTAAATGTTTTCGTTAAAAGTTTTATTTAATTTTTTCAGCCGATGGCATCAGGAAAGAGAAAAAATGATCGGATTTGAGCGAAAGTGGTGTATTTTTTTCAGAAAATTCGAATTTTCTCTAAAAATGGAACAAATATGAAAAAACTAAGCCTCAGGTGCACACGTTAGTATTAAAGGGAATCCATCTTAAAAATTTCGAATTTCTGAGGACAGTATAAGTAGGTCTTTTACGATCCGAAGACAAACACACAGACTCTTTCTTTTATTATTATAGATTTAAACATCATATTTTTCAAACAAATTATTTATTTAAAATTCTGTTTTGCGAAAAAAAAATTTAAAAAATAGTGTTTACCGTTTGTTGAGGGGCATGTTAATTTAGTAGAATGAATGAAAAAATAAGCTTGTTAGTTTCTTGTAATAATTCCATTCTGGTACTTGTTTTAATGCAAAATGTCTTGTAAATTTACCCTTTTCGGGACATTCTTTGCGAATCCTCCTGCGTGGACCTAATTTTTGTTCATACAATTAATAAATTTCATGCTTTAATGGTATTTAAAGCTTTGATAATAGTATTTTTGAGAAGTTTGAACATTAATCTAAGTTTTTATTGAGGAAATGTTTAAATTGAAGCTGTGAAATGAATTATACAAAGTTTCACGCACCTCTAGAGTGAAGAGATTGTATAACTAATGTTGCTTTATTGAGTGGCAGAAATGATGAAATTATTCTTTCCATTCTTGGCTAAAATTAAGGGCCAAAGGCACTTTCGGACTTTATACTTTCTGGCTAATATTACTCACAATAAAATTTTTATACTTAAGTTAGCAATAAATTATTTTAAGTATTTAATAAATGATTTTTAATATTATAAATCTTCAAAGAAATTTCGTCAGAGAAAAGCCAAGAGAAATTTTCAAATAGTTTGAGGTGAAGTAGTTGCGTCTTCAGCAAATATAAGCAAACTTTCTTTGTTATAAAATGAACTAATGAGTGGAATAATATACCTCATCCTTTAACCACTTCTCAAAATGAAGAAGTAGCACTAATGTGCCTTTATTATTTAGTCCATTAAATATCTTCATTTTCCAAAATGTCTTCAAAAATAAAAAAAAACTTAAGCCTTTTTTTACAGCTATTTCCTTTTAAAACATTTTCAGTATTATCAATGAAAATTAACATTTAATCTGTTAAATGTGAATTGTTTTATGTAGAGCTAGTAGAAGTAGTTGAAACACTACCAAATATAAGTTTATTTCCTCCATAATAAAATTAACTAATGAACAGAATAAGATACCTCAACACTTCTCAAAATGAAGAAGTTCCACTAATGTGCCTTATTATTGAGTCCCCTAAACATCATCAAAAATGTTTAAAACCATAGACATAAATAGAATGGACTGCTCATTGCTCTGTCAAGCAGCTTCTAAAAGCGTACCAATCATGAAAATCGCCAAGAGGAGAAAGGTTGCAACTTATCGCTACTGTTTCGTTAGAACTATGCCAATTGCCGCCAGACCTGAAAATCAGGTAAATCTAGCCTCGCAAACCGCCATGGTGACTCACATCAATGTCCAAGTCACGTGGGTTCGCTGTTGTGTTCAATTAGAAATATTTGCTTCCATTCGTTTTATCTCTGTTAGATGCCTAATTTTTGTGCAGTTTATAAAATGTAAACATAAATTTAAAAAGATCTGTGATACTTTACAGGTAAGATTGTTTAGATAGGTATATTTATAGTAATTTATTCCTAAAAAGCCTATACTTTGATTAGAGTAAATTATTCTATAAGCTCTTTTTAAGGTCGGGGATTATTTTCTTGATAAAAATACTCTGGGAAAAATTTGAATTAGCCTTCTGCGCCACATGCATTGATCAGATCCACGATAATAGAACCATAAAAAATAATGTTTAGCTTTTTTTATTAAAACAGCTGCTATAAGTTGCCAAAAATAGCAATCTTTTTCACCGAAATAGCAATTCATCTTTGTTCCTTTCCCAATTTATTTTTCATACCACTAGATTGTCGGCCTCATATGTTCAAGTCGTTGTGAAAAAACTCGCCAACTGGTTGTGATCACGTGCTGGGGTAAATCTTACCCCAGCATGTGACCCATGAGGAAATCGCTTTAGGTTTGCCAATGCGCAGTCCATTCTATTATATGTCTCTGTTTAAAACCCTTAATTAAACTATTTTTCTCCCTTTCAGTGTGGATCTGGTGCAGTCTCAGATCAAGCTGTGTGAGGGCCACTCCCTGCCCGAACTGCACATGAACCAGAATCAAATACACATGAAGGGATGTGCCATCCAGTGCCGAGTCACGACAGAGGACCCGGCCAAAAACTTCCAGCCAGACACGGGACGGATAGAGGTATATTTTGTGTACTGCTGTTTCATCTTTTGTTGGTAATGTGAAAGACTTGAACGAGAGTGTGGTATTAGTGCTGCCCTCTAACGTGCTGCATGAGGAAGCAAGAAACTCTTTGGCTCCTACCTCCATCACTTAAGGGAATTGTGCTTTCTAAGCAGAGGTACCTGTGAGCCCCCTCGCAGCAAGATTTTGTGTAAGCTTGCTTAAATCTAGAATGTTCTTAAATATCCAATTTTGTCACAAAAAAATGTCTTGTCTTATACTAATAGTAGAGGTAGTTCTAAAATACGACGCCCGTCGCCAATAGCCCACGTGTAGCTCTAGTGCGACGATAATTTAAACTAAACTAATATTGGAGATTTAGAAGGCGGGTTTTATTACCAGACCACTTATTTTGTGAAAAGATTATAATGTTTGCTTTATTTTTTTATGAGTTCAAAGATACTTACTTGTTTCTTACTTATGTATTTTTTTCATTTTTTTATGAAAAGTATTTTGGCTCATTTTAATTAAGTGCTCATAAATTATTATTTGTTTTTGCTATTATAGTGTGCATTATAGCTGACTAGATTTTTCTCCAAACAGTTCAGTCTGAAGTGGGAAAAAAAGTCATTTTGACAAAGAAAAGTTAAAGAATTTTGAAATCAAATTTCACTTATAAACTGTGGTTTAGAATTGTTCAGTTATTTAATAACCAGATAATATTTTGACCTACAGTTTTTCTGTATTTTCCATCAATGTTTTAATGTTAAGTAGTTATTAATTTAAGATTATAGTAGCACTAAGTTTGAAACAAATTAATTTTATCAACAAAAAAAGTTTTGAGTCTGCAGGCTTGCCACGGTCCTTGAAAACCTTGAAAAGTGCTTGAAAAAAACCCACCAATTTTCAAGGTCTTGAAAGTTCTTGAAAAACATTATCAACCTTAAAAAGTCCTTAATTTTTTGGACAATAACTTTTAATGTTGGCAAATTTGATTTTATTTTAAGCATTTAGTTAGCAAAACTATTTAAATCACTAATAAATAAAGAATCAATAAGAGCTATTTATTCTGTCTTTTATATCAGCTGCGAAGTACTGAACTGTTTCTTTCTTATTGCATAGAATTTTTAAGTTTTGTTTAATTGTAATTATGTTTACATTCCATGTGTTAATTTCTTACACATTACTCTTGTGCTTAGGAGTTGTGTGCTCATTAATTGTGAAACGCAGAATTGATTAATTGTTGAAACGCAGAATTGTGTTGTCAAATATAAACGGAAGTCTTCTAAGTCTGTTACAAATGTTAATTTTGGCTTCATTAAAAACACTTTTTCACTGTGCATCAATTCCTATTTTACTTTTTGATTTATTGTTTATAATCCGGCAGAGCAAGTCATTTGAGACGGATTTTTTAACAACTAAATGGTTAAAAGAAGGAATTTTACCAGTTTAATTATAAACTTACAAAAATTTTCTTCAAAAGCTTTCAAATCAAAAGTCTTTGTGCTTCTATGGACTAATAATAATGGACTATGGACTAAAAATAATCTCTGGAAGTTTTATTTATGGACTTATATAATATGATAAATTGCGGGGATTGGAGTAACATGTTACAGTTAAAGCCCGTTTATCTGGCTCCCGATTAACCGGAAAGCTCAAATATCCGGAAAATTTCAAATTCCGATTTGGCGACGGAATTTGGTGATAAAATTGAATATTTCTCGCCAAACTTGCGATTTCTCGCCAAATATAGTAAAAACTTTTCGGATTTTTTTTCCAAGAAAAAATTTTGTTTGGTGACAACATTTGGTGTGAAAAGTGTTTTTGGAACTGAAAGTCTGATTTAACGCCAGGTATGGCGCTATTTCAGCATTTTTTATGTTGCATTTTATTTACATGTTTCCACTATACGAAATCCGAGTGTTAACCGGAATTAAATTAGGGAATCCGGTTAACAATTCTACATCGAAACGTAACTAGAATAAATTAATAAATAATTTATTTTATCGGTTTTAACATTTTCAGAATTGACATATACTTGTAACAGTTAATTTTTTTAGGTAACACTGTTAAATTTTTCAGAAAGTTATTGTAACTTATTACTTTTACTGGTAAGAAATAACAAAAAAATGTGTTCATTTTTTGTTACTTTCTGAATGTGGTCGGTTGCCAATTTTGAGATGAAACTCTTTTAAAATGTTTATTCATACTTATTAATTGTAATTGCAGTGTTATTAGTTTGTGCTTATGTTTCTTTAATCTTCGTTCTTTTTGGGGAAACGGTAAGGTGGTTCAATTCCAATTTTTAGCTTGACTTATATGCTTATATCTTTGACTTGAAGTTTTTAAAAGTCACTGTAACTAGTTACTTTTCATATTAAGTAAGTGTAAAATAGCTACATTTTTAATAAAGTAAAGTAACTGTAGCTATAACAGAGTTACTTTTCAAAAGTAGCTTTCAAATCCCTGATAAATTCTATGTCACCTGACTCTAAATTAAGACACCTGTTGCCAACAGCAGGGGGCGCAGAGCTCCTATTATTCCTCTTTTTCCTATTTTTTTAATACTCTTCCTTTTTTTCCTGTTTTTCTATTTAATTCCTATTTTTTGCATATTTTTTTTAATTCCGGAGTTTTTGTAATGCAGTACACAGTCTTAATTTTTTCTAATCAGGATTGTTCTTCTCGGCAGCTGGTGGGGACCGGATAATATATAAAAGTTGAAGTGAAGGAGTGTCGGCTCTCAAGGTCAAATTCCACGACATTAGGACATTGTGCTTTCATCGGAGGGGGGGGGGGGGATTTTTAACTTTTCATGAAAATTTTGTCAAAAAGTTGTTTCCTCTATTCTCGGTCTATATCAATGAAAACTAAACTTAAATTTTAAGAAAAAACAAGTTTAAACAACAGATTTTGCTAATAAAGGTTAAAAAAAATAATTATAATTTAAGGATGAATTAAGATTAGATTACACTAAGCTGTCTTCAAATATCGACCAACGATCAGTGCAATCCCTCATTAGATAAGGATCATTTTCATTTGTACAAAAATTTGCAGTCCAATAATGCTTTCTGATTAGTGTATATGGCTGCCTAGTAATTTTCACGAAATCCGCTTGCCTCGTAATGATCGGGCAGTTATCTGGCTGTGTGATGATCCAAATAGTGTGTGATTACTTTTGTAGCTCCGGTTCAGGCCAAGTAGGACCAACCAGAATATTTTCTTCTGATCAAGAGTTCGCGAGGCGTGACCTTGTGCACACAAGAACAACTTTGAACGTTAAAAGATTTATTTTGTTTGCGATTTCTACTTATACTGGGGTTTCTAATTTTGGACATGTTTTTTTAATGGATTTTTATGCACGATTTATATTTTAAAATTTTTTTGTTATTAATTTCTAGTTAGATTAGTTTGAATTATCGTCGCAGTAGAGCTTCACGGGGGCGATAGGCGTCATAATTTAGAACCAGTCAAGCGACTACTCTACACCTGAGTAGGCACCCAAAGAAACCGTTAAGGGTGACATCGTACACAGCGTTGGGACTTTGATGGATATTTAACGTGCACTTCCTCTACACAGGGTATAATTCGTCGGACACTTTTGGCTGCACAGGCCATTTATAGGTCGGCAGTAATCTAGGCGATCGCCAGATCCAAACCTAGGACCTTCCCTATACAAAGTGAACACCTTAATCATCTGGGCTCCCCAGTCTGTTGAATTTTTCTGGAATGGGTTAGTAGTGACAATTTCCAACGTTTCATCGGGTAGAGCCTGTTCTTTCACTTAATGTGTAAGATACGTTTCGGAAATGATGAAGTAGACTGATATTTAAAATTAGATATTTTTGGTAATATTTTTTTTTGTCCTTTTTGGTTAGTATATGGGCACATTCATACATTTCCTATTTACTCAAATATATATATGCACATACTTATTTAGTTGATGTGTCCTTCATTTCCTCTTTTTTTTGCCGTTTTTAATCCTGAATGTTGGAGATTCCGGGAATACCCAAATTAAAAATCTTGCTGAACAGCGGGATCAAATTAAAAAATTGTAAAATAGGTTTGGTTCTAAAACAGTAAATGCTACAAAATAAAGTCAACCGATTGTTTAAACTGTGGTAGGCGTGACATCATGACTTACACTGTCTATTGTACATATATTGTGCCACATTTAGAAAAAGTTTTCTGTAACAAAAAGTCTCAAGTCATTCCTATTTTTTCCTTTTTTTAGTAGGTTTATGTTCCTATTTTTTAAAATAATACTCCTATTTTTACTACTATTTTTCAAAAAATTTGGCTGCTCCCCCTGCAACAGCCCTCGTGTAGCTCTGGTGCGACCATTATTCAAAACTAAACCTGATAAATTGCAACTCAAGAACTTGACTTATGACATTTGTAGGGGGGCTCAGTAAGCTGCGACAAGAGGTCTATTGTTCTGTCCCCTGGAAATGAGAATAAATCCCTGCCTCTCTATGAAAAGAGGCCTGTAGCTCAGTAGCAGATTTAGACTTGGGGCCCGGGCCTAGGGCGGAAAATTTTGAGGGGCGCCAGAATTTTTAAGATGACTAAAATTAAAATTGTTTGGGTTTTCTGTAAACTGTAAGATAAAATTTGGAAGTTTATTTTATTGCGCTCTTACGAAAAAAAAATTTAACTTGAAAAAAAAAATTGCTCCGAGTCAAATATATTTTTATCGTTATATTTCACTTTCAATCGGAATTGTTACAAAAGAAAAAGGGCACCGTGTCGTCTCGGACTAGGGCGTCCTCAAACCTAAATCTGCTACTGCGAAAGTGGAAGTCAAGATTTTCGCAAAATTCGATTTCTTTTCGCATTATGCGAAAAAAGCGATTGCAGCTTAAACACTGGTCACACATGGTCAAAGTTGCCCTATTTTGTCACTCAGTCATAGGCCTGCATAGTAAACAATGTGTTCCTTCATTCCAGACCAACATCCCGTTCCTGCTGAACGTTCTGGAGAACCCCAAGTTCCTCGGAGGGACCATCGACACCAACTTCATCGACGAGCACCCAGACCTGTTCCAGTTCGAGGCCACGCAGAACAGGGCCCAAAAACTGCTCAGGTTAGTACACTTACTCCATAGGGGAAGGGATATTTAGGATTGGTGTGGACCGAATCAATAAATAATATGTAATATAATGTTCTCATTTTAATATAATGGTCTAAAGTTCAGTTATTTCCTAATAACTTTCAGTTAATGCCTTGCCGATCTGTCGAACAGTTTCCAAGGTAAAGCCGTGGCGACGACTCTCTTGTTAATAAATTCTTTTCCAGAGAAATTGCATTGCTGTTAATATTGTCAGATTATAGATTGTTGGTTCGTACTACAAATGTGATTATCAGGGTTCGCACACGGCCTGGAAAGCCTGGAATTGCATTTTTTTTTTAATTTCAAGGCCTTAAATAGCCTGGAAAATTTACAGACAGTCTGGAAATTCCTTGAATTTCCAGTTTTTATTACGAAAGGAAATTATTTTATTATGAAGGAAACAAGTTATGCAGTACAGTAGAACTCCAATTATCGAAGCAAATAACAACCAATAACCACAAATAACCATCCACATTCGTATAATCGGAAATTCTTATTATTGGAATTAATCGGAGATAAGGTATATTTTAATGAAATCAACCCACCCAAATCCAAAATGTAAGATGTCATTTGGCAGTTTGAGTTGTGGCTTTTTGTAATAGTTTTTTGCTATTAACTTTTGTTAGAATCTTGGTTTTACAAAAGTTTATATACAACATTTAAACTTTTTAATTTGGTCTGTTTGTCTCTGTTTTATGTCATGCTTAGTAATTTGTTTGGTCGGTACAAAAAAATTAGGCATGACATTCAAAGACGAACAGTAACAGGTAGGCCAGGCCAGGTGGAATTTTTTTTATGACATTCCGATAATCAGCACCGCTTTGGGTAATTGGAGTTCTACTTTGGGTACTAGTTCAATCGTTTTATGTATTTAAGTTATTAGAACCAGTTCATTCTATTTTGTCCACATATTTACATTCATTTTATTTCCACATATTATGGTATAATTTCAGAAATTAGTTTGTTTCTTGTCTGGGTTAATGCAATATGGTTGCTAATAAAATTATTTAACTGATTATATAGTTCTGTAACTTACAGTAATTTTAATTCAACCAGTTGATCTTCAATAATTCTTAAGTAAGTTATTTTGAGTTATCAAAGTTTCATCTCGCTGTGTAATATGGAGGCCTGGAATTTGGGTAGCCAAGAGTTGTATGAACCCTGAATTATCTGTGATGTCATGATCGCAGACTATCACATTTGTTGTATGAACCAACAATCAGGCTCTGTGATTTTAATTAATCATCCAATTTTAAATAAACCGATTTCAGGTTGTAAAATGATAATTCTATTAAACTCAACTCTTAAAATTGTCATATTATAAATGGTTGGTTCATAATCTAAAGATGTGATTGTGGAATCGGCCTCTGTGATTGTAACTAATCGCCCGATTTTAAAATCGTTTTCAGGTATGTGGGTGAGGTGATGGTGAACGGGCCCACCACTCCCCTCGCCACGAGTGTGAAGCCGTCAAACCTGGAGCCACATGTCCCGGAGACACCCGCAGGTACACACATAAATTTGACTTGTATGACGTAAATTTTGCTTGTATGACGTAAATTTTGCTTGTATGTTGAGGACAAATATGCCTGCACAGTCAGTTATAGAAGTTCTGCTTAGTTGCAGTTATACCTTAATAAACTTATTGAATTATTGAGCCTGTGCTTCCTAAATAATTTAATTGTAGCTTCCTTCCTCATTCAACAGACTGCATTTAAAACATAGTGCTGTAAATACATTATTGCTAATATTTCCGTTACGGTCAATTTCGGCCGCTACCTTAGGATCTTAGGATCTCTTACCTTAGGATCTCTCTCTTTACCTTAGGATCTGGCTACCCTAGTTCCAATCAATTTTGGAATTAAATAACAAAACAAATTATTGTAACCCTTGAACTTCATTTTCCCAGTGCTTTGAAAAAATTGTGCTATAAATATGTTGTTACTATACGTTAGTATTTCTGTGATTAAGCTATATTCAATTTTTATAATAAAAATTACTTTTAACCCTTGACCTCCATTCCAGGCATCAAGCCTTCCGCGGGATTCCGTGACATCTTAATCAGAGATGGGCCAGAAGCCTTTGCCAAAGCTGTCCGCAACCACAAGGGCCTTCTGCTGATGGACACGACTTTCCGCGACGCCCATCAGTCGCTGTTGGCGACACGCGTGCGAACCCACGATCTGCTGAAGATATCGCCCTACGTGTCGCACGCGTTCCACAATTTCTACGCGCTGGAGAACTGGGGAGGTAGAGTACTGCATTATTCTTATATATGTGTGCAGTAACCATAACAATAATTTGGTCCGCTCTGAAATAATTAGCCTTTTTCAAATAACCTGTCAGAAAGTATGTTAAAATACTAATTATTGTAGGTAAAAATGATCCAATCCAGTGTTTGTGGCAGTTTACCTGCCTGTTTTATCTCTATGTTAGTACGCCAAAGAAATAGCAATAATGTTAATTTTGCTCCTGATGAACACGACTTTTCGTGACACCCATCAGTCGCTGTTGGCGACACAAGTGCGAACCCACGATCTGCTGAAGATATCGCCCTACGTGGCACATGCGTTCCACAATGTCTACTTGCTGGGGAAGTGAAGTATCGCATTGTCCTTTTATTTGTATGTTTTAGTCCTTTCGATTGCAAAACAGGCTTCGAAAGCACTTTCTTCCTATTTGGATATCAACTAAAGAATACACTGAATAGATATCTCGGCATGCTTTAACATCCCCAGAGAGCTCGGATTCATTGTAATCTAATTCATTGTAATCAAAACAGTACATTTCCAATAGTAACCTTTTACTCACTGTGTATACTGTTTTACTTTAACTGTGTGTACTGTGTTTTGTCTTCAAAGATTTGGGCCCTCAAAACAAACAAGTTCCTCACTGAGAAACCGACCATGGGCGTAGAAATAATGTTTTAACATAAAACATTGAATATACAAATTGAACCTACTCGTGTAGCTCTATTGCGACGATAATTCAAACCTAACCTAACAAATTAAACCTAAAATAAAAACTTATTTTGTGCAGGTGCCACGTTTGATGTGGCAATGCGGTTCCTACACGAGTGCCCGTGGGAGCGACTTGCGGCAATGCGGGCCTTAGTACCAAATGTCCCATTTCAGATGCTGCTGAGAGGGGCCAACGCAGTGGGCTACACATCCTACCCGGACAACGTAGTCTACAAGTGAGTAACAGATATATATATAGTGTGTGCGTGAATACAGTCAACACAGTTTATCTATTGCACATAGTTTATAGTCATAACTCTGCATCCTAGTTCATGACCCTCTTCTGTGAATCTCTTTTGAGATGTTTTGTTTTCTCTTTTGAACGAATCTTGTTACTGTATGTATGCTTGTGGAAATCTTACTATATCAGTAAAAATAGTATTTACAGCACCAACAGATACAAGCGTGGGACAGTTGTAATTTGTGCATAGTCACTAACCTAAAGACTTGTGTGAAAGCTTCCTCTTCATTTGAAAGATTTTGGTTTACAATTTATCAGAAAGGTTCTAACATAAACAGGATTGATGGTTATTGTTGGTTAATCTGGCAAACTTAATCATGGTCTACATTGACTGGGAAGGGTTAAAAACCTTCAATGGCGAATTTTAAAGAGTTTTGATTGAGAAATAAAAATTTGCCAGTACTTTGGCAAGTCTTTTCCGACCACTGTGAAACATGGCAATGCGGTTCTTGCACGAGTGTCCGCGGGAGCGACTTACTACAATGCGGGCCTTAGTCCCAAATGTCCCGTTCCAGATGCTTCTGAGGGGGCCCAATGCAGTGGGGTACACATCCTACCCAGTCAACTTCATCTACAAGTGAGTGATATATATATTAGTGTGTGAATAGTGTTGTATGTTGAGAAAAGTGGGCACAATTCAGTAATTTCTTCAGTTTGTTCATCAGGATCAGTCAAACACTTGGCAGGGGTTCTAAATTATTCACCAATAGCCCTTATGTATCTCTAATGCGACAAAAATTCAATCCAACCAAATCCTCACAATCACATAGTTTATAATTGCTTTGTGCCTTATTTCATAACCCCCATTGTGTTGCATTGTGAGATGTTTGGTTCCCTCTAGTGAACGAATCTTGTATGCATGCTTTGAAAAATCGTACTAGGTCTATAAAAATAATATTCTCACCAAACAGACCGATAGGCCCTGTGTTAGTTGTAAGTTCATACTTCTGCCTTAAGAGGGACGGTCAGTCCCATAGAGCTAATGCATTAGTTTTGAAATCACAACTTCCACAGAAGTATTGCTTTGCCATGTTAGCCCATTTTCACCAGGTATGGGAATCATCACAACATCCATTTAAAACAAAATTGAAAAGAAAATAACATTCGGTTATTAATTGATAAAGTTTTAAAATAGTGTCACCATCTGCTGGGCATTTTAAAATTTCAAAAATATATAACTAGATAACATTTTCGTTTCAAAATTTGTTTCATTTCGATGTTATGTTGATTCTCATACCTGGGAGAAAAGGGCTAACGTGGCAAAGCAATACTTCTGAGGAAGTTGTGATTCCAAAACTAATGCATTAGCTCTATGGGACTGACCGTCCCTCTTAAATTGGCAGCTACCTCTTCAGAGGGAAAAATCTTGTTTTATCAAGGAGATAGAGGATCCAAAGTAAGTGAGATTGATGGTTTAAGTAAATTTAATTTATTGATGCGATTCTTTCACGAGTACCCATGGGAGCCACCTGGGCGTACGCCGGACAACATAGTCTACAAGTGAGTGATATGAGTGTGTGAATACTGGGAGTTAGGCTTCGAAGTTATTATATGGCTAACCCTAAGCATCTTAAGTGCCACTGAAAAGATCACTCGCCATTTGTATACAGGATTCCCACTGGTCCTTGAAAGTCCTTAAGAACTCTTTGATTTTGAATTTCGATTTCAAGGACCCATTAATACTCCTTGATTTTTACCAAAAATCTTTTAATAGTCGTTGAATTTAATTTTGATTTTCAAGACATCCTAATACTCCTTGATTTTGACCAACAATTTTTAAAAAGTCCTTGATTTTGTTAGTCCGCGACATTAGAATTTCGACAAGTCATTCCTAAAACTGGGCGTCAATCAATGATTTTTTTAAATTATCATCTAATGTTGTATCGCTTATAACTGTGATTTCAATTAAGTCCTAAACAAGTCCTCAAATTTAAAATAATGTAAATGCTTTTTGATAATGATAAATATACATTGAATTAAAAGAATTTAGTATTGTGAATCTGAGTTATTTTATGAATTTTAAATGACGCACTATGATTAAAGGTCCTTGAAAAAAAATTTATGGTCATTGAAAAGTCCTTAAAAACTCCTTGATTTTTATTTTGAAATAAGAATGGGAACCCTGGTGTAGCTCTTGGGCATTGTTTATTTTGCCTACAAACCAGAAAATCCCTTAAACAGATTTTAGAAGAAAAAACATGTTTTTATAACAATTTAAGGCAAAAACAATTTTTTAATCAAAAATAGAATATCATTTTTTAACTAGTACGGTGCAGTAGACACTCTTAAATAGGATTATGGTAAGCGGGTTAAGCTAAAATGAGGTTAAAGCAAAGAGGTAAAATTAAGGTTTTGATGTACATTTGATTGCACATTTATGCCTTGATGATATTTGCCTCAGGCACATTTAAAGTAATTCACATTATATTTAATGCATTTAAGCATTACAAGTTACATACCATTAAAAAAAATCTTAGTTTTGTTGTTGAAGCCTAGAAAATCAGAAATTTGCCACATAGTTTTGCCATTTTCTTGTATCAGCATCATATTGATGGGACATCCTCAGCAAAAACAAGTCATTTTTATCCAATTTTTACATTTTAAGAATTCAAATTTTTTACAAGAGGGAGCCTACTGTAATCAGTCTAAAATTATATATATTTTTATATGTTCCTTTATTTCGTATATGTGTATTATAACACTGTAAACAGGGCCGGATTTAAAGATTTGCCGCCCCAGTCACAATATTCTCCCACTTCGGGGAAAGGTAGCTGGTTAGTTGCAAAATAGGGTGGTATGTGCTGTTTAAAATAGATACACATATTAGAATCATCTATGTACCTTTACACACTAAATCGAAAGTGAAATAGGCGAATTTTTTTAAACGTTTCTACCGTTTTCTTTC
Source organism: Oedothorax gibbosus (assembly GCA_019343175.1). Taxonomy (NCBI): domain Eukaryota; kingdom Metazoa; phylum Arthropoda; class Arachnida; order Araneae; family Linyphiidae; genus Oedothorax; species Oedothorax gibbosus. The sequence goes on along the minus strand of CM033272.1, from coordinate 43,848,087 downwards.
AACTTCGAAATCCGGGAGGAGGGGTGCACTTACCCTCGCAGCGACCATGTTTGCTACGAAATATTAGTACTATATATACGTTTACGGTTTACGCATTAATGTAAATTATTTTCTTTCTCAAAAATGTTCGTATCTTTTTAATAATTTTTTATGTTGCTTTAATTGGTCGTAAAATTTGCCGCCCCCAAAAATTCGCCGCTCTAGGCTACAGCCTACTTAGCCTATTTAGAAATCCGGCCCTGACTGTAAACCCTGCTCCCTCTCTGTAGGTTTTGTGACCTGGCCAAGCAGTGTGGCATGGATATCTTCAGAGTTTTCGATTCCCTGAACTACCTGCCAAACCTCATTCTAGGGATGGAGGCTGCTGGCAAGGCTGGTGAGGAGCTCTTTAGTCTTTATCTCTTATATTTTTTCAGAAATGTATTTTTACAGTACCTGGACAAATTATTAGACGCACTGCAAGATTTCATGTAAAATATTAATGACCGGGTGATATTGTACCGTTTTATTATTTTAAATGGATTTGTTTTTTATTTTTATGTTATCCAATCGATGACAGATTTATTTGATGTTAATAAAACAGCATTAATTTTAAAAAAAGCATAAGTCTATTAAGTTTTAAAGAAAAGTGAAATGAATGTTAGTCAAAGTCAATATTAAGTTGAGCCACCTTTAGCTGCTATCGAAGTTTTAATTCTGCACGGCATGCTATCAATGCAAGACTGTACTGTCTCCTGCATTTGAGGATAATTATTCCACACATAAATAATCTTATAATAAATAATTAATATAAATTAATCTTAAACATAATTATCTTAAAATAAATACAAATATGTAGTTTAAATCATAAAATTACTAAAAAAAAATACAGTGCGTCTAATAATTTGTCCAGGGACTGTACATATATATATGGTGATATATATTTATGCACATATAGATATACAATAGAACCTTGATTATCCCCTTATTTTTGGGAATTTGATGGTTTTTAAAAATATTAAATTATCTCATGGTGAACTGTACCGTCTTTTAGGTGGTGTTGTGGAAGCAGCAATTTCCTATACTGGTGACGTCTCCGACCCCAAACGTACCAAGTACGATCTCAACTACTACTTGAATCTAGCCAACGAACTGGTCAAGGCTGGCACCCATGTACTTTGCATCAAGGTAACTGTTTGTATTTCATATTATCTTTTGCTGATAATCTGTATGAGCCGATACTAGAATCTTGCTTCAGTAGTGTAATTAGTTTTCCAAAATATTTTAAAACCAGTACAAGGGCTGGGGAGCCCAGTCGGTTAGGCGTCCGCCTAGCATGCGAAAGGTCCCAAGTTCGGGTCCGGGCATCGCCAAAATAACTGCCGACCTATAAACGCCCCGTGCAGCAAAAATGTTCGACAAAATACCCCGTGTGAGAAGGAGTGCACGTTAAATATCCTCCAAAGTCCCAACGCTACGTACGATGTCGCCCTTAACGGTTGCGTTGGGTGCCTACTCAGGTGTCGGCTTGTCACTTGACTGTGGTTCTAAAATAAGACGCCCATCGCTAATAGCCCTCTTGTAGCTCTAGTTCGACGATAATTCACACTAAACTATGCAACCAAACTGTACTAGCAACTTTCTTGTTCCAGGACATGGCTGGCCTCCTCAAGCCCAAGGCCGCCAAGGTGCTGGTGACCAGCCTGCGTGAGCGCCACCCCGACGTTCCCATCCACATCCACACGCACGACACGGCTGGTGCCGGAGTGGCGGCCATGCTGGCCTGTGCAGTGTCAGGCGCAGATGTGGTGGATGTGGCGGTGGATTCCATGTCTGGCATGACGTCACAGGTAAACTCTTTGGACTTTGTTGCATTATACAGATTATCTATAATAATAAAATGAATAGTCTGTCTGTATGTCTGTGGATCGTAAAAGACCTACTTATACTGCCCTAAGAAATTCGAAATTTTTAGCTTAGTTTTTTCATATTTGTTCCATTTTTAGGGAAAATTCGAATTTTCTGAAAAAATACATCACTTTTGCTCAAATCCGATCATTTTTCCCTTTCGTGTGGCCATTCGAGAGAAGAAATTAAAATTGAAATTGCTTTTATTTTCTTGCCATTACCTTCAGAAACTAAATTAATGATTTGAAAAATAATTGAACGTGCCAATGAGCTAAATGTTTTTTTTTTAAACCCAGAATGGAGGTTTTGACGTGAAATAACATTGTTATACAATTATGGTTAATTTTGAATTTATCAGGAAAATCGCGATGACAGTAAGTTCATATTGAGGAAGATTTTATGATATGAGGCTGGGCATTTTATAGTGATGTATTTTTATTTTGGAATTTTAAAGCATTATAAGTAACCGGATTTTATTCTTTATAATGAACGCGAACAAAGGCAAAGCTTATTATCCTATAGCAAATTAAATAACACATATACTTGGATCGATTTGATATTCTTTTAGTCCGGGCGAAGAACGGGTATTTATTTGCTAGTTCTCCCATATTTTTGACTGCCTCGCCCTTTTAAGATCCTTGACTCGGCTTGGAACTCTCCCCCTCTGACATTAATATGTACTCTGACAACATCAAATGTGTTTGTCACACTCTTGGATATCTGTAGTTCTCCCCATGTCTGGCATGACATCACAGGTAAACTCTTTGTTGCAATATACAGACTATTCTCCCATATTTTTGACAGCCTCGCCCTTTTAAGATCCTTGACTCGGCTTGGGGAACTCTCCCCCTCTGACATTAATCTGTACTCTGACAACATCAAATGTGTTTTGGCACACTCTTGGATATCTGTAGTTCTCCCCATGTCTGGCATGACATCACAGGTAAACTCTTTGTTGCATTATACAGACTATTCTCCCATATTTTTGACAGCCTCGCCCTTTTAAGATCCTTGACTCGGCTTGGGGAACTCTCCCCCTCTGACATTAATCTGTACTCTGACAACATCAAATGTGTTTGGCACACTCTTGGATATCTGTAGTTCTCCCCATGTCTGGCATGACGTCACAGGTAAACTCTTTGTTGCATTATACAGACTATTCTCCCATATTTTTGACAGCCTCGCCCTTTTAAGATCCTTGACTCGGCTTGGGGAACTCTCCCCCTCTGACATTAATCTGTACTCTGACAACATCAAATGTGTTTGGCACACTCTTGGATATCTGTAGTTCTCCCCATGTCTGGCATGACGTCACAGGTAAACTCTTTGTTGCATTATACAGACTATTCTCCCATATTTTTGACAGCCTCGCCCTTTTAAGATCCTTGACTCGGCTTGGGGAACTCTCCCCTCTGACATTAATCTGTACTCTGACAACATCAAATGTGTTTGGCACACTCTTGGATATCTGTAGTTCTCCCCATGTCTGGCATGACGTCACAGGTAAACTCTTTGTTGCATTATACAGACTATTCTCCCATATTTTTGACAGCCTCGCCCTTTTAAGATCCTTGACTCGGCTTGGGGAACTCTCCCCCTCTGACATTAATCTGTACTCTGACAACATCAAATGTGTTTGGCACACTCTTGGATATCTGTAGTTCTCCCCATGTCTGGCATGACGTCACAGGTAAACTCTTTGTTGCATTATACAGACTATTCTCCCATATTTTTGACAGCCTCGCCCTTTTAAGATCCTTGACTCGGCTTGGGAACTCTCCCCCTCTGACATTAATCTGTACTCTGACAACATCAAATGTGTTTGGCACACTCTTGGATATCTGTAGTTCTCCCCATGTCTGGCATGACGTCACAGGTAAACTCTTTGTTGCATTATACAGACTATTCTCCCATATTTTTGACAGCCTCGCCCTTTTAAGATCCTTGACTCGGCTTGGGGAACTCTCCCCTCTGACATTAATCTGTACTCTGACAACATCAAATGTGTTTGGCACACTCTTGGATATCTGTAGTTCTCCCCATGTCTGGCATGACGTCACAGGTAAACTCTTTGTTGCATTATACAGACTATTCTCCCATATTTTTGACAGCCTCGCCCTTTTAAGATCCTTGACTCGGCTTGGGGAACTCTCCCCCTCTGACATTAATCTGTACTCTGACAACATCAAATGTGTTTGGCACACTCTTGGATATCTGTAGTTCTCCCCATGTCTGGCATGACGTCACAGGTAAACTCTTTGTTGCATTATACAGACTATTCTCCCATATTTTTGACAGCCTCGCCCTTTTAAGATCCTTGACTCGGCTTGGGGAACTCTCCCCCTCTGACATTAATCTGTACTCTGACAACATCAAATGTGTTTTGCACACTCTTGGATATCTATAGTTCTCCCCATGTCTGACAGGACGTCACAGCTAACCCCTTCTGATACAGGACTGTATCAGTTTTAACAATGAAAGTTTATACCCGTGGTTTAACCATCATTTCGTTTTCATAGTTAGATATTTTGCTTGCTAGAATTTGTGCTCAACATTACAATAGTTTTTAGGGTGAAATATATTCAAATATCTATTCGATGCAGAGAGATTGAAATTTATATTCCGCAATCTGCTGCTTTTCCTATCATTAAGATATTATTTGGTTTTCGTTTGTAATTTATTTCAGATATTAGTATGCTAAAGGGTGTAACATTGATTTGTAAATATAATAAATTTTTGCTAGATTTTAGAAATTTTCGGATTGGCAGGTTTTAATTTTTAAAATGAGATGAATTAATACCTTTTCTTTTGTTTCATTTTAGCCAAGTATGGGTGCTGTTGTCGCTTGCCTTGAAGGGACTGATTTTGAGACAGGTACAATATATATATTTTTTAAATCTATTATGCATTTGCATCAAATATATTTTTATACTTGTCAATTTTGTACATTAATTAGGAATTTAATTTGTTTTAACCCTCTTTTGAAGTGGAACCTCCCTCCCCAAGTGATATCACTAATACAAAAGGCAGGCTTAAAACTAAGTCTTGGGTGTAGCTTGTAAAAAAATGTATCAGATAACTATATCTATACATAACTGGGCATAATTTTCATTTTTAAATTAATATTAAAACACCAATGAATGTTGAGCTTCTTGTAACGTTGGATATTCTGTTTAACCAAACCAAATCATAAGTCAAAGCCAATAATTCTTAGCCAAAGTTTAGCTACTTTTGTTGAGCAAGAACTACTATTTCGGTTGTCCTGACAGTGTGGAAGGTGCCGTATGGGAGGATTAGAGTTGTACATACTAAGATTGATTTTGGCAACGCTGGTTCTCCCCGGCAGGCAGGGATCAACCTGGGTCAAAAAATGGTGTAGCAAAAATGCTAAAATGTGGAAGAAAGCTGTAGCAAAATGCTAAAGAAAACTTAGTTGCTTATAAATCAACGTCATGCCAATTAAATCACTTGAATATGTACATAAATCAATCTTTGTGTAGCAGTTAATTAATTTTGTTTAGCAGTATAGCTTAACAATACATTGATAGTTTTTTTTTATGAATCAAGACATGACAAATTTAAATAATTATATAATTAAATACAACTAAATGTACTTTTAATTTTTTATAAACATTTTAAAATAAGAACATTTACTTTTATTTATGGTGTTGGATCATCTTTAGATTTGTCTATTAAAATGTTTATGCTGTTCATTTGGTGGAATAAAATAAAGTTTTGATTGTTTGGAAATCCCCAACTTTTGGTCTTTCAATACATATCCTTTTTTACATGGTTCAGACATTTGTTAGGAAAAAAACTTTTCCTGAAAAAACACTTTTCCAGAAAAATTCAAGGACTAGAAATTTACTAGCAACATAAAATCTAAATATCTAAAGCGTGTATAAGTCCATTTTTTAAAAAACTAAAATTTGTCTAAAATCAGAAACCCCAGTACAGGCGGAAGTAGAAAAAAAAAAAGGTTCAAAAGTAAACACAAAGTATTTTAACATTCAAGCTGTTCTTGTGATCACGGACACCATGAATCGGACATTTGATCAGAAAATATATTCTGGTTGTCAGACTTGGCCTAAACAGGAGCTACAAAAGTAATGAGATACTCTTCCGATCATGGTAGACCGGTCATCGGTAGATTTCATTAAAATTACTAGGCAGCAAAATAAGTAAATCAAGAAGCACTATTGGACTCCTCTTCTAATGGGAGGTTACACTGGCTGGCCGAGATTTGAAGACATCTTGCTTAATCTAATCTGAATTTGTCTTCCCATTTTGATTAAATTTTTTATTTTCATTGTTAGAATCGGTTAATTGAGACATTTATTATTGACATTTAAGTTTAGTTTCACCAAATTATGGCGTCTCATTTTCGCGACGGCCAATAATTTTTTTTTTGCATTTTCGTGCAACTCGTCGCATTTTGCGATTAATGCGACTACAGATTGATCCCTGCCGGCAGGTTAGCTATAAGATGATAGCGTGTCAATGTTGTGGGCGATGAGGATAGAATGCATTATGTTTGACAACTGTGACTTGGTTTAGGGCTATGAATTATCTTTTTGACTTTACTGTTAGTTACGGTAATATTGCTAAGTTATTATTTGATTGAAACTTGCTTTAAATTATGAAATAATAAATGAGGACTTTCTTTGGGAAAAACTGGTTGTGATTTTATTCTACACTGCGGGCCGACTGATGCAACAACTTTATTTCCTTTTTATATCATTTTCTTTCACTATAGGCATTTCCTTGGACAAGGTAGGCGCATACTCTGCATTCTGGGAGCAGACGCGTACCCTTTACGCACCATTTGAGTGTACCGCGACCATGAAGAGCGGAAACTCCGACGTGTACAGGAACGAGATCCCGGGGGGCCAGTACACCAACCTCCAGTTCCAGGCCTTCTCCCTGGGCCTAGGGGAGCACTTTGAGAAGATCAAGGCGGCCTACGCTGAAGCTACCTCCTCTTAGAGACCTCATCAAGGTGAGCTTATATAAGACCACAGTGGGATGGGGTTAACATGAACCATAGCCTCTACATGATACTGCCTTCCCGATGCAAGAAATAACATGGATTTACAGGCTGGCACGGAAACACCGTCTCAGGGTGGGCTTGGTAGAGCCATCTGTGGGGTTGGCAGAGGAGAGGACTAAAACCAATTTTTCAACCATTTTAGTTAATTGAGCGAATATTATCCATTGAAATGAAATATCATCAATTATCCATTATAATTAATTAAAATCTACTAGTTAGCTATTTAATCTATTCTTAAAAAGAATACATTCCTTAGCAGAAACCTAGATCGAAAACAAGACAAACGAAGCATGTGGTGGCGTTAATTGATGAGCATACCACATGTCATCCATAGAGTTATACTAGTTTGTCAGGTTACGCCATCTGCTGACTTTCTACCTTTCATCGAATTTGGAAGGCATTATCATGTAGGATTCTATGCATAAGCATAAAAGTTGTGCAACCAAATTCAAGAAATAGGTAGATTTTGCATCAAGGATAGACATAAGGATCCTCATACTATTCACCACGATCCATCATAGTAACAAATGGTTCTTACCTGTCCCATCGCTCAAGCAGCTTTGGCTAGGTACCAGGACCACCCCTCTCTCTCTCATTTTTATGTAAACCTGTCTGTAACTTGTTGGTGTTACTTGAAGGGCATACCACGAACCATGTGTCATCCACAGAGTTGGACTATTTTGTCAGGCTACACCACCTACCGACTCCCTACTTTTGATTGAATTCTGAAGACATTATCATGTAGAAGGCTATGCATAGACATAAAAGTTGTGCAACCAAATTCAAGAAATAGGTAGATTTTGCATCAAGGATAGACATAAGGATCCTCATACTATTCACCACGATCCATCATAGTAACAAATGGTTCTTACCTGTCCCATCGCTCAAGCAGCTTTGGCTAGGTACCAGGACCACCCCTCTCTCTCTCATTTTTAAGTAAACCTGTCTGTAACTTGTTGGTGTTACTTGAAGGGCATACCACGAACCATGTGTCATCCACAGAGTTGGACTATTTTGTCAGGCTACACCACCTACCGACTCCCTACTTTTGATTGAATTCTGAAGACATTATCATGTAGAAGGCTATGCATAGACATAAAAGGTGCGCAACCCAGAGTTAAAAACCGGGGGGGCTCAACCAATGATGTACCGCAATTCCATGTTTTGGGAGTAGACCTGCACCCTTTACGCACCATTTGAGTGTACCGCGACCATGAAGAGCGGAAACTCCGACGTGTACCGGAACGAGATCCCGGGGGGCCAGTACTTACCAACCTCCAGTTCCAGGCCCTGGGGAGCAATTTGAGAAGATCAAGGCGGCCTACGCAGAGGCAAACCTCTTGTTAGGGGACCTCATCAAGGTGAGAGGAGGTTTAACTTGCGTAAGACCGTTGTAGGGTGGGGGGGTTAACATAAACCATAGCCTCCTACATTATAATGCCTTCCATATTCAAGAAATAACATGGATTCACAGGCTGTTTGGAAGCGCCATCTGTGGGTATGCAGGGGAGGGGACTAAAGCCAATTTGTCAATCATTTTAGTTAATTGAATGCATTATTATCCATTAAAATGAAAAAATCATTAATTATTCTTTGATTAATTAAAATATACTAGTTAGCCATTTAATCTATTTTTAAAAGAATACATTCCTGTGCTGAACGAGCTGACTTGATCTAGACCAAGTGGAATAAGAAACAACAACACAACCATGTGTTAAAAAGTGGGGGTTCAACTGTGTAAGATTGTATTTGTGTAGGAAATAAAGTGAACATGCCTTCAAAAAGAAACTGACCTTGCTTCTTTTTCCACTCTCCCAGGTGACTCCGACATCCAAAGTCGTTGGCGACCTTGCGCAGTTTATGGTCCAGAACAAGCTGAGTGCCCTCGACATCGAAGAGCGAGCCGAGGACCTCAGCTTCCCGAGCTCGGTGATCGAGTTCATGCAGGGGTACCTCGGTATACCCCACGGGGGGTTCAAGGAGCCACTCAGATCAAAGGTATAAATCACTAGAAGCGTTAGAAATTCAATAAAGGAATTTCGTTAATCATAAAATAATAAATCACATTGAACGATAACTACACAAGTGGGGGGGGGGGGGTTAATGCCTTTTTTACGCCAAGGATTGCAAAATTCAGCCGGTTAAAGCGTAGATTCGATTAAATGGAGTCCTGTTAAACGGGGGCATACTGTACTAATAAAACCTGCAGAGTTCGTACGCCTCCTGGAATTCCTGAAAAACTCCTGAATTTTATTATTTTTTTGTAGGGGCCCTTATAACTCCTGAAATTTGTATCATCTCCTGATATTTTTCACCCTCTCCTGAAAAAATTGACAACATGAATCATTTCTCAGTCGGTTTTCTCTCGTACTTTATCAGGATGTCTACCGCTCGAAAAAGTCTTGAAATTTAAACAAAGGTCACGAAAATTAAAAAAATTGCCAAAAAAGGCGATTTTTCTTTACACCGAAGCCTAAAATTTTCCACAACATTTACACCCCTTGTTTCCTTCATTCTCGGTCTAAATCACTAGACTAGACCAATACAATAATAAACACACATATTCAAATTTATTTCGCTATACCTCCTGAATTTCACTATCATAGATAGAGTAGGAACCCTGTTATCTTACTCTTCTTGCAACCTATTGTACTATACTATTAAATTCCACTAAAAGTTATATGGGACTGGTGCATATTGAACCAGTCATGGTCCAAAATCCTGACGCTGTAGATGATGTCGCTATCAAGTTGCGTCAGTTGTCCCCTTGTCTTGACTGTTGTTTAACCCTTTCAGTCCCAATGACAATTTGGCATCATCATTTTAGAATTTTTTTTCTGATCGTCTACAGCCAATTATGATATCAAAAAGCACATCATTCGATTCTTCAAACTTTTTTCGATTAGAAAATATTTGTTATTAATCCCAATAGATGTCAGCCCTATTATTTTTTAAAAATTATGATCAGAAAAATGATGATGCCAAATGGCATCACTTTGACTGAAAGGGTTAAAATGGCAAGCCCTGCCACCCATGATCCTCATGTAGCTCTAGTGTGGCATGTATTCTACTAAAACAATCAAGACATTGTGCTTGCCCAGTAAGTTCATGGTCCAGAACGAGCTGAGTGCTCGCGACATTAAAGAGCGAGCCAAGGATCCTGAGCTCGGTCATCGAGTTTATGCAGGGGTACCCAGGGCCGGATTTAGATTTTATACGCCCCTAGCCCGTGGTTTTTTTTGTCGCCCCCTCTTCACACCATCGGGGGGAGAAATTTGACCTCAGAAAGGTCTTTGTGAAGATAATTTGTATTTTATTCTAATTCATCGTGAAGTAATATTAATTAATTAAATAAAATAAATTAAATAAATAAAGCGCTGTAGATACACACTGACAGCCAAGTGAAAGATTCGCCCGTCAAGCGTCACCTATACGAGGAAGGCGAACGGGACTTTTATTCGTGGAGAGCATGTAGATGTAGACATGTATTGTAGTCTATAACAGTTTATGGAAATTTTATGACCAAAAAATGTGCAGAATAATTTTGCGCCCTTCATCATGGTGCGCCCCAAGGCCCGGGCCTATTGGTAAATCCAGCCCTGGGGGTACCCCATGGAGGGGAGCCACTCGGGTGAAAGGTATAACTATTATGTGGCTCTGGTTATAGTAGGTCTATCCAGAATGCGAGCCTCGAAAGCATTTTCCTCCCCCATCCCCGCATGTGGTTTTCTTCGAAACGGCGCGAGTGTGTTTTTTCCCCACCCTACTTGGGTTTGAACTGTTTGTATTGTTAACCTCACAACAGAACCTCAAACGCATTAGGTTTAGAAAAGCGATGCTCCCCCGTTTCCTAGAAAACCAAGCGAAGGGAGGGGGGAAGGAAGTCTTTTCGAGGCTTGCATAGTAAATAGACCGACTATAGGGATGCACCAAACACCAAATTTTTGATGAGTATTCAAAGGGGGAAAATTAAAATAATGTAGCACCTTTGTACAGTAAAACCATTCTCCAACCATAACCAAACCAGCCAATGAAACCAGTAAAAATATCTTAGTTAATTATTTCACTTTTGTTCTTTAAAAATCTGTGCTTTATGTTTTTTTCTATTTTATTTAAAAGTGACCGGATAAAGCTTCTTTGGTTGTTTTTATAAACGGTAGTAAGTGTTATAAAACTGTTTTATAGTTGCACTTTAACTCAAATTATGATTAGACATAACATGAAAATTAAAAGGGGGCGATGGATGTTAATCAACCTAAAATACGAGGCAATGGTCTAGAAAAGGTTGGGAACCACTGGTCTAGAACAAGCTGAGTGCTCGTGACATTAAACAGCGAGCCCGAGCTCAGTCATAGAGTTGATGCAGGGGTACCCCATGGAGGGGAGCCACCCAGGTCAAAGGTATGACTGGTTTAAATGTAGCTCTAGTTAGCCATGTGCACTGCCATTTCAATAAAAAAAAAGACAAGAAATCAATCTACTTTCTTATTGAGCTGATACTATGGCAGTACCGAGGAAGCAGTGCATGCCGGGAAACATCAAAAGTCTATTACAACTCTTTTGGGGTTTTTAATTATTGAGTGTTTGAAATTGAGTCATTTTTGCTGCAGTTGTGTAATTATGTTGCGTGCACGAGAAATGACTAGCAAACTCTAATTTCTTGATAGATGTCCATGTCTTTGACATCCTGCAACCGATTGCGCTCTACTGTTGCTCTTAGTTTAATAATAATGTGCAATAAATATATCTTGATTAATTATAATTGTGATAAATAGGTCTTAACCCATTCCAGAACCAAATTCTAAATTTGCTACTCCTAAATTCGACTTATACATTTGTCATTTGTTTATTGTTAATGTAATTAAAATGTGTGCTTGTTATTAGTACAGTCCCTGGACAAATTATGAGACGCACTGCAAGATTTCATGTATCAATCAATGATGAACAAAATACCTTTAGAAGGACATTTGTGTTCCTAAACTTAAGCTATTGAATGGAAAATACTATCTGCTATACTTAATACATATATCGACATATTTTTTAATGATATGGCATTCTTTGGTATGTTTTCATCATTACTAAAAAAAATACAGTGCGTCTAATAATTTGTCCAGTAAACAAGTTATTTGGAAAAAATGTTGTGAAACCTATATTTTATTGAAATTTCTTTTTTTCGAGACTATGACAAAAAGGCGGGATGTTTTGGCAAGGTATACTGTAAGGTTGCCCCAGCTCTCGCCACAAAGAGCTTCTTGGTATACGCAGGGCTGTAGGTCTACTTACTGGTCACTGCACCCTTAAAAGGCACCTTACCATTATGAAGATCCTCGACGATCCCACTTGTAGGGTCTGTAAAGACAAGGATGAATCGGTCACCCACATTCTCTGTGAATGCGAGAATTTCGCAGCTCACAGATTAGAGCATCTGGGGTATCGCCTACTTGAGCCCTGGGAACTCCAGGACATTCCTATCGGATCCTTGCTGAATTTTGCTTCGGCAACGGGACTCTTCTTATAAGAACGAGGGATTTATTTCTTGGGGATGGTACAATAGACCCCTGGTCGCAGTGCTTGGCTCACACAGAGCCCCCCTCCAAAGTCATAAGTCAAGGTATACTGTACACCTATGTATTAAAATTGGGACGATCCCGCCGAAAACGAACGTCGTCTGATCCCATTCCTAAATCACAATCGTATTTCCTTTCAGATCCTGAAAGGTCTGGCTGGTCTTGAAGGTCGGCCTGGAGAGAGCCTCCCTGCCTTGGATTTTGACGCCCTCAAAGCCGATCTTGAAGATCGTCATGGAATGACCCTTGGTGTGTTGGCCATTTATTGCTTTTTATATTTCTCATGCAAAATGTGCTTGTTTTTACCATAGGGATGAGTTTAGGCACCCATTACTCTATACGCATAGGATGACAAAAACATGTTCGTGGTCCATTTACTCGACTTAATAAGCAGGGAAAGGTGATGATGATAAGGGAGGGTATCATGACAATATTGCATGCCATCCCCTATATATGATACAACTACATAGGCTACTATCCGTTTCATAGCCTTCTACATAATAATGCCTTCCATGTTCGGGAAGTAACATGAATTTACAAGATGTCAGGAAACGGTTGTTTGGTGTCATTACGCTTGAGTAGTTTTAGGCTAAGGCCTATTTTCAACCATTTTAGTTTATTGAGTTGCTTCAAAGCAGATCTTGAAGATCGTCGCGGAATGACCCTTGGTGTGTTGGCGATTCATGACTTTTTTTTAATTTATCATGCAAAATTTACTTTGTATTTGAGACAGAATACTGTGTTTATTGTGATTATAATACTGTATACACGCTCCACCCACTAAAACAAAAGACACTGCTGACATGGTCTCTTGGTCGCCATGTCAGCCTCTCTTCCGTCGGGAGACCATGTTAGAGCGATCTGCTCATTCCGGCAGAACATTTGAAGGTATCCGGCATGACATGACATTTTAACCCAATGCCCAATGTATTTTTTATTCATAATCTACACTGTTTAAAATTGTGTAACCTAATTAATGAATATGATGGCTATTTAGCTTTAATACCCTTCACAGCAGCATCAGAATACCGTCTCACATCGTCACGTATTGCTTTTTATATTTCTCATGGGGAAATGTACTTTTTTTAACATAGGGTGAGTTTAGGCTTTGTAGCCCATAACTCCATACGCATAGGAGGACCAAAAAAACTCGACTTAATAAGCAGGAAAAGGTGATGATGATAAGGAAGGTTATCCTATATATGATACAACTGTATAGTACATAGGCTACTATCCGTTTCTACACAATAATGCCTTCCATGTTCGGGAAATAACATGAATTTACAATATCTTGTGTCCTTCCTTTACCGATTTCTGGATCTGCTACTCCTAAATTCAACTTATGCATTTGTCTCTCATTAATATAATTAAAATGTGTGCTTATTATTAATGTGTTACAAATAGATATTAATTAATTATAATGTGTAATAAATATATCTTGATTACTTTTAATTGGTATTAAATAGGACTTAACACCTTCCAAAACCAATTTCTGTAACTGATACTGCTAACTTCAAATCATACATTTGTCTATTATTAATATTTAACAAGTATATTTTACTTCATTGTAATGAGTAATAAGTATATCATGGTTACTTATAATCAGCAATAAATAGGTTTTAGCTCCTTCCAAAAGCCAAATTCTAGATCTGCTAATCGCAACTTCGACTTAAACATTTATCTATTATTAATGAATTATAATGGCTAATAAATGTATCTTGATTACTTATAGTCAGGGTTGGCATGGTTTTTACCACCCCTGGTAAATACCATGGTAAAAACCGTTATTTACCGTCCTGGGAAAAATTATGTTTTTCCCACCTGGGAAAAACTCAATTATTGAAACAACAATTAATGACTAAATGTTATTTAATGGGACTATATAAAATAATTTAAATTTTGTATTTTAATAAATATTTATCATGGCCAAATATTCTTAGTTATTTTGCATCTATGGTAACATAATAAACATGTACTCTTGTTTATTATTATATGAGCGTTCCCATCTGCATAAACATAAATAATTATTAGAATATTGTCTGTGGTTAATATTCATTACAATATTGTATAGGGTAAATAATTATTAAGTTATGTCTATTAAATCTTTTTAAAAAATGTAACGACTTTACTTGGCTTTATCAAACTACAATGGCTATAGTGGGGATGATAGGAAACAAAAAGCATGAGCTTAACAAGGTATCCCCCACCCAGACAGTGGCATAATTGCAATCACAGCAAGAATACAAAAACTAGGATGTAAACAAAACAGAAAAACTGATGTTTACTTTTATAAAACTTTTTAATTAAAAGGAATTTCCTAGATAAGGTATATCCAAGAAAGAATGGTATTTTCTTGGGGTTTTTTTCTGAAAGAAAGAGGTATTTCCCAGTATTTACCAATTTTCCCCGGTATTTATTAGTTTTTCCCACTGGGATGGGAAATATTAGTTTTGGACGGGAAAAACCCAACCCTGCTTATAGTTGGTAATGAGTGTGTCTTAGCTCCTTCCAAAAACCAATTTCTGAGTTTAATCCTACTAAATTCTACTTATATATTTGTCATTATTTTTAACAGGTGCGACCGACGTAATGAGCGCAGCCATGTACCCCAAAGTCTGTGACGATTTCCTGCAATTCCGTAATACATACGGACCAGTGGACTGCCTCAACACACGTATCTTCCTTGTTGGGCCCAAAGTGGCTGAGGAGTTCGAGGTGAGCCGGGGACCAAGCTGGCTTTGGAACTAAACATGATGTTCCCTGTCTCCTCTAAAAGGCCCTAAATTTGATAAGGTTTTTTTGGGGGGAACTTGGAAAGGCTTCTATCTCTAAACCATTATAAACTGGTTGTTTGAATGATTCTAAATTGCAACGCCTGTCGCCAATAGCCGCCATGTAGCTCTAGTCGTGCGACTATGATTCAAACTAAACCCTACCTCTAAACCACCCAAAACGGTTAAACTTTTTTTTTTGTATTTGTTAACAAAGGGGGTTAAAAAACACTGCTTTTCTCTCTTCTAAAACTGGATTTTACGATGTAGCCAACATTTAGGATTGGAAAGCCAATCATAAATTGTGGTAATCTTTAACTTAGTACTTTGAATGCTGCTCAAATGTAGCCTGAAAAAGAAATCTAGTTTGCCCTCAAAAAACCATAAAAGGAAGTCGTAATCCTTTCTTAAAACTAATTTTTCCCCCGTTTAAATGTCCAATATTTGGTTTAACCCTTATTCTCATGATCATCGATTTTTTTATAATTTTCAATTTTTTTCTGTTCTTTTACAGCTAAAATTAAGATTATTTAGTCATAACCTTTCTAAAATAATTAGTGCAGTAATTAATTAGTTTTATAAAAGGTAGCATATATGCAACCTTCAATTTTTAGCTTGTATTTTTTCCAAAAATAGTGGTAATCCAACAACTTAAGCAATTTTTTAAAACTACAGAACATCAGAAATGTGAAAAATATTTTTCAAAGTAAAAACAAAAAATTAATATGAAAAATAATTCAATGAACTTTCCTTGTACAGACAACAAGACATGATGTATAAACACAACAACCCAACAAGTTACCTTCCTCTAAAACCAAAATAATTTTAACTTTGTACATTTTTTCACTCTAAACGAAGCTTCTATACTGTTCTTCTAACAAATAACAATGCAACATACTCGCTGACGTCACTTAACAAACAGAAAGTAGGGGAAAACCCCAGGTAGCATATATGCTACTTTATGAGAATAAGGGTTAACAGGGTGGTAACAGAACCTGGAAATCAGGGAATTCTCTGGAAACTTTTTAATTCTGGAAATATCAGGATTCTCATGGATTTTTTCAAATTTCGCAAAATATCAGGGAATTTTTTTTCCATTTTGGATTATTTAAACAGCAGATTTAGGTTGTACGTACTTGTGATCACTACTAACGGACACTTGTTCAAAAGTAAATATTCTGGTTGGTCCGATTTGCCTCAAGGACCAATCTTGGAGGAAGGCTGAATATCTCTCACGAATCATGTTATAACATGATTCTCTGATCACGTGGTTCCTCTAAACTTATTCAGATTCTCGGAAAAGGTAGGTTAACCCATAATGCGGAAAATCTTATGTCCCCGTGATGCCTGGGTTAAATTTTCTGTACTGCATTGAGTTGTGTGTATTGTATATTTTCTAGGTAATTGGTAAAATCAGGGAATTTTTTGTGAAAGTATCAGGGAACTTTTTTTCTAGGATTTTGTCACCACCCTGTTTAATATTTTTGGTTTAATATTTGGTCATAGCTATAACTGCAGTAATAACTCCTTTTTAAACAAATGTTAATAATTTTTAACATGTAATTCACTGGTAAAAAAAGTTTTGAAGTATTAATGTACTCTACACTACTACTCAGAGTTCGTGGTTTTTTTTTATAGTAATTACTGTGTTGTACAAAATCCATAAGATAAAATATTCATTTTAAAGTAATGCAGTAAACTCCTGTTTATCCGGAATGCTCGGGAAATTTACTCTTCCGGATAATCGAATTTTCCGGTTAATCGGAAGTCGCCAAATAGGGTTACCAAAAAATGCCGATTTTTCCGGAAAATACAAGAGAGAATGGCTGCATCTTATATGCAAATAAGCGATGTTGCATTTATAATGATAATATATACCACAATTAAAAAATATTTATATATTAAATTTTTAAATCGATCGTTACTTTCACATGCTAAAAGCGTAAATCGTCCAACCCATGGTCTAGAACCAGTAGGATATTTTAAAATGTAAACCAAAAACCCCTTTTACGCCAAATGTTGTCACCAAACGAAATTTGTTCTTAAGAAAAAAATTTGAAAAGTTTTTACTATATTTGGCATGATGACAAATATTCAATTTTAACGCTAAATCCCATCGCCAAATGGGAATTTGAAATTTCCGGAAATTTGAGCTTTCCGGTTAATCGGGAGCCGGATAAACGGGCTTTGACTGTATAATTTAGTGGCATGATGGATAATCAAATTGGCTGAAATTTAAACTTGTTTTCATTACATGGTTTTTAAACTAAAAATTATAATTGAAAATTTAATTTCGTGTATTTTTTTTATAAAATTATTAAATTTATAATTCTTTAAAATTTATGTGTGCTGCTGAGAAAATCTGACAATCCAGTGAAGGGCTTATTACTCTTCAAAGGGCTGTTTCATTAAGAAACAGTTTAACAAAAAGTACTGCCTGAAACCAAAGCTCTGTACAAACAGTCCAGTGACTTTTTTTACAGTGTGCTGCTAACTATCATCCATTCAGTCACTTATAGTAGTTTTTTTTTTTTTAAACTGTTTTTACTTATGTATTTTCTGTAAATATGTTTTTTTTCGTAAAGTTAACAGACTTAACAGCATGCTAACTTCCAACTTCCATAAATTAATTTGTTTTCTTGTGAAAATTTAAAAGAAAGTAACAGTATTTTTCTGTAAATATATTTTTCGGCAAAATTAACAGACTTTTTTACAGCTTGCTAACTATCATCCATACAGTCACTTAGAACAGTGTTTTTTCGTTTTAAACTGTTTTTACCTAAGTTTACTTATAAAAGTGTTTTCTTTTTCAAAGGTGAACATTGAGAAGGATTGTACATTTATACACATAGTAGTAGTATTGTACAAAGTGTTTGAAGTAATATAACAAACATTTTGTGTTGTTTATTTTTTAATGCCAATTGAAATAAATAATAATTTGTTTTCTTGAGGTGCCCATTGAGAAGTTCTAATATTCAGTTCTTTCTTAATAACTCTCAGTTAATGTCTTGCCGATCCATCGAACAGTTCCCACATTTCGATAGGCTTCAATACATTCTTTTGCAGATGCAGCAGACTTTGTTTTGACTTCTGAACCACTCTTCTCATAACCATTAAAAATAGTCACTTTTTAATTAGACTTGGAGATGTAAGGTTGTGTGCTTTTTGACGTGCCGAGCTTCGGCTCCGGCCCCGTTCTTTACAAACTCTAAAATATGCTTTATTTACAATAAACCACTCTTTGGACGTCCAGTATTCCTTCATTTCTAGATTAACTAAATAAGAATGATACTATCATGTGTATTAGATGTTATTCTATTACATGTATTTTCCGTAAAATTAACAGACTTAACAGCATGCTAACTTCCATAAATTAATTTGTTTTCTTGTGTCTTTCTTGTGAAAATTTAAAAGAAAGTAACAGTATTTTTCTGTAAATATATTTTTCTGCAAAATTAACAACTTTTTTTACAGCTTGCTAACTATCATCCATACAGTCACTTAGAACAGTGTTTTTTCGTTTTAAACTGTTTTTACCTAAGTTTACTTATAAAAGTGTTTTCTTTTTCAAAGGTGAACATTGAGAATTATTGTACATTGAACATTTATACCAGGGATTGGAAAGTTACTTTAAAAAAGTAACTCTGTTACCGTTACAGTTACTTAATATGAAAAGTAACACGTTACAGTTACTTAGTACGAAAAGTAACGATTCACAGTTACTTTTTGAAATTTCAAGTTATGAGAAAAATTGTAATTTAGCCATCTTACCATTTTTCAAAGAAAATCATTATTAACGAAACAATTTCACAACTCTGGCTGCCGTTAGCAGCCAAAGTGGACAATGCTAATTTGCTTTTTCCCTCCCAAGAAAAGCTCAGATTTCGGGAATGCGAAATGTTCCCTTCTCTCTTAGGAGTGGAATTTATAAATAAGCATCAGACAGCCTTCGGAAAGTAACGGAAAAGTATCGCAATTTTTCGTTACTTCGTTACCGCTAAAAGTAACTAAGTTACAGTTACTTTCTGAAAAATGTAACGGCGTTACCCGACGTTACCTAAAAAAAGTAACTGTTACAAGTAACGCGTTACTCCAATCCCTGATTTATACACATAGTAGTATTGTACAAAGTGTTTGAAGTAATATAACAAACATTTTGTTTATTTTTTAATGCTAATTGAAATAAATAATAATTTGTTGTGTCTCAGGTGCCGATTGAGAAGGGCAAGACGCTGCACATCAAGACCCTGGCGGTGTCAGAGAAGAAGAACAGCGCGGGCGAGAGGGAGGTGTTCTTCGAGATGAACGGACAGCTCCGGTCGGTCTTCATCAGGGACAAGTCCGTGAAAGAGGCAAGTTCTTCTTTAATAATACTTGTTATTTATTCATTAAATTCTTCGTCCAATTTCTAACACTGATTGTAACAAAACGAACACTTTCATTGTCACTACCTGAGTGATAACCTACCTCACTAGCTGCAGTGACGTTTCTCTTCAGGATGCCAGATATAAGCTTAGAGAAAAATCCATTCAGACCAAACATCTTCTCTCTGAAATAACTGCGAACAGATCTACTCTTAAAACCATAACTAGGCTGAGAACTGGACACCACAGGGGTATGAAGATAGATGGCAAGAAGATCTATAGAAGCTGTGAACATTGTCCTGATACACAGCTTACGCCTACTCACTTCTATGAGTGTCCGGCTATGAGCGCCAGCCTGAGAAAGATTGGAGTACTGCCGGCTATGCTAGATCCGTATGGAGACAACATCAAGCAAGTCGTAGAAGAAATTATCAAAATTCACGGACACATATAGATTTCCACTCTCATGGACACAAAAAAAAAAAAAAAATTGTCACTACCTGTAGTTGGTAATAGTTAAAACCTCCCAAAAGTCGGTCTAGCTTACTCCTGAAAGCAGGTGCCAGCAAGTTTTATCACTGCAACATAGGCTTTTTCTTTATACTACTACTACTATATTTTGCCTGTCCTGGTGTCCCTGCAGCATATCTTTCTGCCCAGCAATTCAAGCCAGGCTTTTCAAGATTAGTATCCAAGACCCAGAAGTTTAAATTTTCTCTGCAGTTGAAGTCACAAAAGCTGTCTGCTTCGAACCTATCTAATTTTTGCACATATCGGGGACACAACAACAACATTTATTTTATTAAACATGAAAATCTCTGCTGATGGTATCAGAAAATATCAAAATTGGGGCAACTGTCCTATCTAATATCTTTCTAATACTGTTCTATCTAATATCTGTATATCTTTATTCAAATAATGCCATTGAAATGGCAAAGTCTATTCAAGCATACTGTAAGTTAGGGTTACTTAAATGTCCAGGGGGCTGGAGAGCCCAGTCGGTTAGGCGCTCGCCTAGCAGGCTAAAGGTCCCAGTTTGGGGTCCGGGCATCGCCAAAATAACTGGCGACCTATAAACGGCCCGTGCAGCCAAAAATGTCAGACGAATAATACCCCGCGTAGAGGGAGTGCACGTTAAAATGTGCTCCAAAGTCCCAACGCTGTGTACGATCTCGCCCTTAACGGTTGTGTTGGGTGTCGGCTCGTCACTTGACTGTGGTTCTAAAATACGACGCCCGTCGCCAATAGCCCTTGTGTAGCTCTAGTGCGACAATAATTCAAACTAAACTAAACTTAAATGTCCAGGGGAAATCTGTGATTCAAAAATTTCCGGGAGTAATATCTATACAGTAGGGTCCGTCTCTGTTCAGTTGGATCTCTGCATTAACCAGCGAATTTTAATTGAAATCCATTCCAAAAATGCAACTTTAGTTTTTCGACGTGTTCATTTTCACACTGCCCTAATTCTGTCTGAAACTGAATTGTATGATGTAGCTATTATGTAAAATTTGAATGGTAATTATAAATTGAGATAGTCATGTAACTTTTAATTGCCTTCTTATTACTTATGAAATATAAGTTTTGAAAGTATTGGGATAGGGTCTGAAGTGGACATTTTGTGCTTTCGGCTCATTTCGGAGGACACTGGTTCTAAAAAAGTGGTTTTCAAATATGGGTCCAAGACAGTGTATCTGAAACCGCTCCACAGATTGAACTAAATGAGCTACAGACTTCAAATTTGGTTCACAAAGTCACTTGTTGGACGTTTGAAGAAGGTTTTTTAGATGAATTTTGATTCAAATTGTAGGATGTATTTAATGGTTCATTCTCTCTGTTGTCAATTAATCTTATTTAAAAACTTTGAAACAAGTCTAGTTTCCCTGGACAAATTATTAGACGCACTGCAAGATTTCATGTATCAATCAATGATGAACAAAATACCTTTAGAAGGACATTTGTGTTCCTAAACTTAAGCTATTGAATAGAAAATACTATCTGCTATACATAGTACATATATCGACATCTTTTTTAATGATATGGCATTCTTTGGTATGTTTTCATCATTACTAAAAAAAATACAGTGAGTCTAATAATTTGTCCAGGGACTGTAGTTTCATAATTTTGAAACTTACCATCTTTACGTCCAAGAGGTGCAATATAACTTAATCAAAATCTAACAGCGTTATTTGGCTTTACCTGAAAAAAGCCACAATTATAGCATTACTCCAATTATATAATAATAAATTTGTATTTTTAATAATTTAAAACGTGGAAAAAATTTTGAGAAATTTATAAATACCCGAGTATTTTACATCACTAGATGTTGTTTCAAGATTCGGAAATGCCTAGATTTGATTTGCCTATGTATAACTAACTGATTCTCAACTGATAAAGTTTAATAAATAGCTGGAATAAAACAAGTTGCCCATACAGAACTCTTAAATAGAAAAAAAATAGTGTGCTAGCAGATGTAGAAAAGTTCATTTTAAGAGTGATATTGGAACAACCAAGGAAATCACAAGAAATGTAAAAACATGGTTCGTACACTCCTTGAATAAAAAAAAATTCATTTTCAAGTCCTTAAAAGTGCTTAAAAATGAATCTAGAGTGCTTGAAAAAAAATCTGTACTATTTATTGCAAAATCGGATAAAATAAAAAAATTTCTCATTGCGATTGCCGAAGACATAATCTCTCACTCGGTTATGTTACTGCTATGAAGTCACTAAAATCTCTTCCCAGCTAGCAAGCGACCAGTATCTTTTGTTAACTGTAACCCCGTATTTCTAGCCTATAAGTTTTTGTTTTGATCATGTGTTATTGAATCGTATGATTTAACCGCCAGTGTGTTTTAAATCATTTTTTAAAAAAACTAGGGGGCTACGCCCCCTGCTGCTGTCGCTCGTCAACTGACTGAAAGCATTAGAGTTGTCTAGATGGTGATATTGATTACCTGAAACCAAAATTGGTTTTCAACATTTTTAGCCATATAAAAATTGTTAAAATCTGGCACAAACATCTAGTCCTTGAATTTTTCTGGAAAAGTCCTTGAATTTTTTTTTCCCTAACAAGTGTATGAACCATGAAAAATGGAAACAGGAGAGTTACATTATTCGAAACAACCTCATTACCGTCTTACTAGAGCTGCTCTCATAATTTCAAATATCTCTTTTTCAGGAAGTGCACTCCCGTCCCAGAGCAGACAAGGCCAAGAAGGGTTCTGTTGGCGCCCCGATGCCGGGTTCCGTCATCGACATCAAGGTCGAAGCAGGTCAGAAGGTTGAAAAAGGCGACGCCATGATCATCCTCAGCGCCATGAAGATGGAGATGGTGGTGCAGGCGCCATGTTCTGGGACTGTGAAGGCGGTGCACATTAAAGCTGAAGATAGGGTGGAGGGAGGGGACCTGCTGGTCGATATCGAGGAGTAACAGATGAAATGGAACTATTATTATTTTTTTTTAATGTTTCCATTGAAATATTGCTATTATTATTAACTGTTTTTATGTTTAGCCATAACTTCGGAACTTTCTGGTCCTGAGTAACCAATGAAATGCCTTTGGTATTTCGCCCTCTGAGGGATAAGCAAATTGGCTAAAGTGTTTTACTGAATTGAAAACAAAATTTAGCTTTTTATTGAAAATTTAATTTCTTTAATTTTTTTCAAAAAATTATTTCTGTAGCAGATGATTATAAATGATTCCCATACTTCACATATTTAAAATGTAGTTAATTTTTTTAAAAATCATGTGTTTTGCTCAAAAAATGTGTGTTGTCTGTATCCCTCGGAGGGTTAATAAAGATTTTTTTCCAAATTTTCTTTTTAAATGTTTAAAAACTATTCTTATTATTATGAACCATTTTGATTTTGTATCAATTTGAATGGCTATTAGAAAATGATACAATTTAGCTACTTTTGTAACTACCGTATGGGTCGTTTTTGGTATTGAAGGAAGACTAATAATATTTTTTAATGTTTCCATTGACACCTTGTTATTGTCAGCTATTGTTTGTGATGTGTATTTTTATTATTTCCTTTTACTATTGTTATTACTTCGTCGGTAAAATGACAAAACCACGAATGGGATGGAAAACAGGAAACAGTTTTTGGCTTCGGTTAAATGGGCAAAAAAAAGTTATCCTAGCTGAACCGGTTAAAACTGAAGAACCAGTTTGAATAAACATTTTAACCGGCTAAACTGAAGGTTTGTTAGTTTGCATTATCCTAGCTGAACCGGTTAAAACTGAAGAACCGGTTTGAATAAACATTTTAACCGGCTAAACTGAAAGTTTGTTAGTTTGCATTATCTTCGCTCCAGAGCTCCACGACAGCGGTTGGTAACGGACATCGTAATTAAGAACCACAGTCAATTGACGAGCCGCTGCGTTGGGTGACACTTGCACTCACTCATCACACGATTGTGGTTCTAAATTACGACTCCCGTCGTCAATAGCCCTCTTGTAGATCTAGTGCGACGATCTTTCAAACCTAACATAAATAGACAGTCGGAGTCGTTCAATCAACCAAGCAACTAGAACCGTTTTTTCAAAGGACCGGTTTTTAGTTACTTATTAGTGGTACCGGTTAAAATCTGAGGGAAAAATGAACCGATTAAACCGAGAAGCGGTTTTATTTTTCAAAAACCGCAAATCCCTAGAATCTGCACATTCGTGGTTTTGTCATTTGACCGACGACTTTATCTATTTGATTCACATTTGAGGAATATGAAACAATTTTGTTTGGCGAAGTAGGTAAACAATGGATGAAAGGTGCTTGGATTTGAGATTTTTTTTTGTAATGTTTCCATGAATTGTTGAATACGTATATCTTTATATGTTTCCCTTTAAAAAAATGTATGGTTATGTTTTTATGGTTGTGTCTTGGTTACTAGAAATTGTTCATGCTTTTACTAACTTAGCTTAATTTGGGTTTTTATTGTCCAGTTTGAATCTACTACTACAAAGATGAAACAGTTCTGCTGAAAGTATTAAACATGTTCTTAGAATGTATAGGAATTCATTTTTTTTAAATGGTTATATATTTTATTAACTACATATCATAGAAAAGGTGAAGTGAATTCATGATTTTTAAAAAAATTGCATGAAAATTGCACAATAAATGTGATTAGTTAAAAACCCATGGTTTGCTTGACGCCCAAAAGTGCTTTTGCCAATATTGCTGCAACTCTATGTTCAGTCTGTGCTATGGAATGGGCGCGCTGGACCGGGGGTCTCCAAAGTAAAGTGCATCAGTGTTAATACTATGGAGAAAAA
Organism: Oedothorax gibbosus; assembly: GCA_019343175.1. NCBI lineage: Eukaryota > Metazoa > Arthropoda > Arachnida > Araneae > Linyphiidae > Oedothorax > Oedothorax gibbosus. The sequence continues at coordinate 43,823,178 of CM033272.1, read as the reverse complement.
AATATTTTCTCTGTCATATTTCTCCGGCTGTATTGAATATTTTTACCAGCGGATTTTTTTTATGTGATAAATGTAGCTGACTTACAGGTCTCGGCCTTCCCACTTTTTGAAATTGGTTGGAATGTTTTTTTTTTATTTTCTATAAATAATTTTACACAAAATATTCGAAGCAATTTCAAAAAGTGGGATTATAAGGACCTGTAAAAAACCGTTTGTAAAAATATTCAATACAGCCGGAGAAATGTGACAGAGAAAATAGTTTTTTCTCCATAGGATTAACACTGAGGCACTTGAGTTTGGAGACCCGCGGTCCAGCGCGCCCATTCCCCCTTAAGATGACAGTTAGCTACAATTAATATAAATTAAAGCCATGACACATTTTTAATAAATGTACATCGTTATTTTTCACTAGTAGTATTTTATGAAAACTGTGTGTCAATGTATTTCAAAGAATCCATTCAACATTGTTGCTAAAATAATGAATGGGACAATTGAAGATGACATCTTATTTCTTGTAAAGTGATTAAAAAGCCATTGTAAGGTTTATATGTACTTAAATTCACAAATTTTAAGGAATATTGAAGATTTGAATAAAACACAAACTTGCATACTGATAGCTTTTTTAATTAAAGTAAATGATCTATGTATTGTGTGCCAATTGCTTAGGTCGAAATATGTGATTTACAATTAGTCAAAGTATCTTCTCTCATGTGCTTTAATAGTAAAGTAAATGATCTGTACATTGTTTATGTCAAAATGTGCTTTACAATTAGTATCTTCTGTCATATGTTTTAAGTTCCTTAAGCATTTCTTGTGTTAGTTTTAAGCATTTTGTTTTTGCATTTAAATTATTTTTTTATTGAATTGCAGTGTTTTTTTGGGTTAAATGCTTAGTATGTAATGGAATCTTAATAATCTTTTATTAAAGTTATTTATGTTAAAATTATTGTTATATAAAAAAAAAACTTTTTAAAACTAATATCTATGAAGTTAAACGTAATGAGGCTGTTCAGCAAAAAATATCAAAATATTTCAGATAATCTATCAATTTCAAAAGTCAACTTTATGTTGGACTATGGATTTAACATATGCATAAAAAAAACTACTGCTTCCATAAAGCTCCGTCGTATTGAGATCTCTTCCAATAATTTTTAATTTAAACAATTGTTGTGAAGTTATCAGTCTTTACCAAAGGACCTAATTGCCTGGCTATGTGCCACAAGTAGTGCTGGTCTGCTAAAGTGGCCATACTTGTTCGCATGGCGCGAAGACTGGCACGTACTACCAGTTGATTGCCAACGATTGGTCTTCTTGAAATGAAAGACTCAAAGGCAATAAGAGTAGCTTGTATTTTTTAAGTGCAAAGAATTTGTTTTTTCTTTAAAAACATGTGAAAGTGTAGCAAATGTTAACTACAGGTATTTCAAACCATATCTTTGTGATGTTCCTGATATCATGATGTAAAAAGTAGCCTTATTCATACTCTTCCATTAAACTAATATTTACTTGTGTCAGCTTAATCCAAAGACCGGAACCAGAAGGCCTTCTCCTAAAAATCCTTTCAATTATAATTTGTTAAGAAGACCATTTACAAAAATTAACATTTATTAAACCCAAAACCTTTTTCTGGTATTCGTCTTAAAGAAAACTAAGTAGTTTTTAGAAGCTTGCTATTTTAAAAACTTCTTAATTTTTAGGAAAAGACATTTAAAGACCTTAAAATGCTTACTTTCAAATTTAGAAAAAAAAAAATCTAAATTCAATATCCAATTTTTTTTCCTTGGGAGACCATTTTCCAAAATTTTTTAAAATCATTTCCAATTTTTTTTTTAAAACTTGTACTAAACCCAAAACCTTTTCCAGTATTCACATAGTCTAACAAAAGTTAAGAAGTTTTTCGAAGCTTGTAATTTTTAAAAAATCTTAATTTTTAAAAACCTTAAAATGCTTACTTTCCAATTTAGGTCTTAAAAAGTAATTATTTCTTTGAATTAGTGTGTGAAGTTTACTATTTCCTCTTAATTAATGAGTGCACCCTATCAGACCAGTCCTGTAGAAGCACAACGTTAATTACTACTGCCTTGTGGATAGCAAAAGTTACTTGGGATCAGATTTACTGTACGGTCCCCCTTGGCGCGATTTTTTCGGATTTGGCGATAAATAATTTTTTCTGGCAACCTGTCTGACTTCAACTGAAGATTCGAATTCTATGACTTCGCACCGATGACGTTTTCCGGCAACCCTATCGGACCGTTGGTTGAGTTTTCATAAGAAATATTTCCATACGATTTTTCTTTGAATCGTGGTTTTTTTTTTAAAGTCGCCAAAATACGGACTTTTGGCGCGATTTTGGAAAGTTCGCCAAGGGGGACCGTACAGTAAATCTCTACTGTTACTTGTAATTATATTTTTGTATAATGTGTGAGATTTTGTGCCAGAACAAATATAGTTATGAATGTTGTTTGATTGACAATCTAGCCTTGTCGTTACACTTGTAAGATTTCTATGTACAGAGGTTAACTTGTATTGCATTAATGACATATTTTGTTTATAGGTTTTAAATAAATATTTAGTAAAATAATGTGTTAGCTTTGTGTTTTATTTTTCTTGTTTTGATTTTTTTTTTAAAGTAGTTACGATGCAGTAACTGTTACCTGGAATAATTTCGCGTAAGATTTTGACATCCCACCTCAAGTAGTCAAACACAGGCTTTTATTCTAAGGAAGACTTCGTAAACCGTTCTTTTAATTCTATTTTTTATTGAACTACCTTACCGTCCTGCAACGAGCAAGTGGGATTAAAATTAGCCTTAAAGTACCCCCCCCCCCTCAATTCCTAGGACCACACCACTGCTTAGGCTTAGGCAGGGTTTCCCAACCTTTTTGCACCTGCGTACCACTTGACTTTTTGAGAAATTTTGGCGTACCACTAGACCTATAAATATTTTAATAAACGTATAATATTTACTCTTCTAAAAGTGTTCAAAGGCTTTTTGAATTAAATTCCGAGAAAACTTCATATTTAATGGTTAGATATTTGTTTATTTATAACATGCTTATAATAAAGGAGAAATAAAAAGATTAAAATGGTATTAATTTACAGTTTTATTTATTACCCATAGGTCTAAAAACATAAAAATAAATAGTACAAACTCAGTAAATAATTAATCATCATGCAAAATGTACTTTTATAGTCTTTAATGCGAAACTTCTTGTTGTTTGCCTGTGATTAAAATATCGACATTAGGAGTAATGGAACTTATTTCAACTCTTAAGTCCTCTTCAACACTTATTCTGCTTCTATGTTTATATTTAAGGTACAAGAGTTCTGAAAATCCCCTCTCACACAAGTAACTCGTATCAGTGTTGCTCACATCACTCACGCGTACCACCTCAAAAGTTTCCCGTGTACCACCAGTGGTACGCCTACCACCGGTTGGGAACCCCTGGACGAGTGTAGTTTGATTAAATAATAAACATTTTTTTTTTTTTTTTGTATTACGACACTAGAACAAAAAGCGAAATTTCATTCGATTAAAACGATTCATTTTAATATAATTGTTTCATCCAAATACACAAAGAACTATGCATTTATTTTTATTACACTACGGGGAGAAGTCGACAAACACGCTCGAATCTCGATTTCTTGTGCAGAAGAGAACTTTTATTTCTCGTTTTACGAGATCCTATTTGCCGTCTTCTGGTTTGGAGCATATATATTTACCAAGTTATTTTTGGAAATTCATTTTCATTATGTCTTTTTTTTTTAAATATATCAACTAATTAATGTAAGATTATTTCCAGCTTTACATAAAAAATTTTGTGTGAATTAATAATTGTTTTAGTTTAAACACTTTTTCTGGATTTTCTTAATTAAATCCAAAAAGTATGGCAATGGGTCTAATTATCAGAGTGAAGTGAGCTAAAATTCCTTTGTTTGTTTAGTTTGGAATTTCGAGTTTCGGTTCTCGCGTTCTCTAAACCGGTATTCTTTAGAACAATTTAAATAAATTTTCGTAATAAAGTATTTCTATGTGCAAATTTGAGTATCAAAACGTCGCGTTTGTAAAATATTTTTAGGTTCATGATTTTATATATTTTGAATTCTAAGGAACCATTTATCTTAAAATGTGCTGTTTATCCCTCTTATGAAGACTTTATCAAAGCTATTTTTTTTTAATTAACTGTTTGAACTATTAAAATGGAAGAGAAAAACATAATTGGTATGTTTTTTTACTTTATATAAATATATTTGA